>PVHX01032341.1:0-14019 GCA_004024805.1 Geosciurus inauris | reverse complement strand
TTTGGTACTGGGGATTGAACTCAGGGGCACTTGACCACTGAGCCACATCCCCAGCCCTATTTTGTGTTTTATGTAGAGACAGGGTCTCACTGAGTTGCTTAGCGCCTCGCCATTGCTGAGGCTGGCTTTGAACTCGCGATTCTCCTGTCTCAGCCTCCCTAAGTGCTGGGATTACAAGCGTGAGCCACCGCGCCCGGCTTCCCTGAAGCTTTGAAAGCAGCATTCGAGTTTATGTTCTGCTAAAGACAAGCATGTGGTTGAGATTTGGAAAAAATCAGGAGTTATTTTCTTCCTCCAGTTGTGGCCAGCAGAGTAGTGAGTTTCAACAGATGTGTCATTTTACAGCAGTCCCCAGATATTACCCTGAAAATCACTGCTCTCCTTCCTTAGCTACTTGTCTCCATGAGCAGCTAAATAGAATACTGAACACACTAAGTTAAGCGAATTTAAAAAAAAAAAAATTCTCTGGAGCAATGTAGCATTTATTTTTGAAATATTATTTCAATGTATTAGTAGTATACATAATAATATATGTATCTTCATTAGCTTTAATAGTTTCAAGTCATTCCTTAATTTTTTAACAAATAATAATTAACAAATTAGTAATTTATTTATTTAGTAAAATTAGAAAAAAATGATATAATCAAACTGGAAGTATTAATCTATAACAAGAAGAAATTTAGGAGATACTATTACAGTATTTTTATTTTTATGAAGCATAACAATGCTTTAACATGTTATATGGTTCACTTTAAAACCTACACTGCGATCTCAGGTCTTCCGCTTAAATCAAAGGCTAACATAGGTCACTAAAGAGTTCAATTTTTTTCTATAGATGTAATGACAAAAAAACCAATTCTGATATTTTCCTTGTTTTTTCTCCTCTTTTCTCTGATTTCACTACAGCAATATTTTTTTACAAGTCTCAGCATGCAAAGAGATAAATATATGAGAATTCTATAAAGCTTTTTTTTTCAGAACTGTAGTTCAAAATGGTTTAAGAAAATTTGATATAAAGACATATGTCATTCTCCACTATGACTACAATGATGAAAACAATAAAAGACATGATGAAATTTATGGTGAGAGGTCAGAGTTCTGATGTTCACTATGCCTAGGAAATAGATTCAAACTAACTTTGTGGATTTGAGTTGATAAAGTAATTTTATGAAATAGGGAAATAATTATTATAGTTTTCCAAAGTATTTACTTTTTATGTTTTTCCTAAAATTGATCATTAATATAAAAACCAGTTAGAGTTTAAAATATCTTTTAAATTATTTAAAAATCTACAACTAAAATTCTGCTGCATAGATCATTTAATGTGGCAGACAAGAGAAAGAGAGAGGTTTTAAGACATAAGTTCAAATATCTTTTTTAGCAATGCAAAATCTAAAGGATGAGATCATCGTTTAAATCAGCACAGAATTTTGGAGATAATGTTTACTAAATCTTATGTTGTCCTTGGACAATTGGTCACCTAACATCACCAAAGGACTTTTTTAAATACAAGATTGAATTTATTACTTACATTTATTAGAGAAACATCACTTCCCAAAGCTCTGCCTGAGAAGGCAAAGTGAGTTCTAAATCTACGGAGATTGGAAAATCCAATCAAAGGTAGGGCTTTGATGAGAGAGTTTGATTGGATTTGATTGAGTATGGGTAGAAGTAATACAACGTTACTAATCTAGGATTGGTAGGAGTGCAAAGAGGATTTTGAGAGGAGAGATCTAAAGAATCTTAGCCCACAAGTTGTTGATTTTTTCTGCTTTCTACTGAAGAAGCATAAATGGATATTCCAGAATTTTTTATAAGTTATAGTGAACTATCTTTTCTTGGGAAAGATAGTTCAGAAAAAATAAAATAATGCTAACAAAGACCATGGAATCGCAAAACCATGCTAATGCAGACAGTGAGATGTGATTTATATCGACAGTATCTAGATTGGCTCAGTAGGTAGACAGTTTGGCTCTTTGAATGACATCATTTTAAAAAGTGTACACATAATAATATAAATGTACCTTTTAAAATTAATCTGAAAACTAGATTTTTAATAGATTGTTATAAAAATGAATTATATAAATTAAACTACATTATCCAACTAATAGCAAAGAATGTTTTCTACCTGCTGAAATGCACACAGTCCTTTGAAAGACCATCATATTACCCCCTAAATAGGAGAAACTAACAGAAGTTCAGAGCTTTCTTCAAAGTTGTACAGCTAGAGTGGAAAAAAGACACATTTCTAATATTTTCTAATATATTATGGGTCTGAGCAGCCAGTTCCCAATGAAGAGAATAAAGAAAAAGGGAAAGAAGACAGTTAAAAATTTTTAATTTACCAGTCCAGAAACATATATGTATATAAATTTTTATATTTTTATATTCTTGAATTTTATATTTTTAAAATTTCATATTTTACATTTTTATTTTTGTGTTTTTCTTCATTTACAACATACATATATAATAAGAAGTTATTTAGGAAAGCCAAGAAGAGTTATTTTAATTATTATAGTAATTACATTAGTTTTCTATTCATATCACACATTGCCACAAACTTAATGGATATAAACATTCACATTTCTCGTCTCAGTTTCCTAGATCTTATATAAGGTTGTACAAAATCTCCCAGGCTGCAAGTACACGTGGGTGTTAGCAGAATTCATTTCTTTATAGCTGCAGAAATCAGGGAGAAGTTTTGTTTGTTCAAGATCATTGGTAAATGAATCTCTGATTTCCAGACCCTCATTTGAAGGGCTAACCTGATTATGTCCAGCCTAACAAGGATAATTTACTCCCTATTAGTTTAAAGTCAATTCATTAGGACCATATTACATTTGCAATATCCCTTTATCTATGCCATACAACAAAGCATAATCACAGCAGTGATCTCCCATAACTTTCACCAAATTCTATTGATTAGAACCAGTTTATAGATCCTATGTATCCAAGAGGATTTTTGGAGTCCTTTTGAAATTTTGCCTGTGACACTAATTGTTGCTGATTTAAAAATATTTATAAGAAAAGTACAATTTATTCAATATAAGCTACCAGCCATGGTTATTTTAGAATTTTTTAAATAAACTTTTTATATTATCTTTTATATCAAAAGACCACTCTTAAGTCATACCTTCAGTTTGTAATTTCTAGCTAGTTTCATGGCTTAAATTCTCTAGATAGTTTTGGCTATTACAGGGAATCACATCCATTATTGTGAACTACTCAAGAGCACATTGATCTCTATACAGTATAGATTGCCTTCATGCCACTCAAGAGTTGCTCCTGCTACTCGGAGAAAAATTAATCAATCATAATAAGAACCTGTGAAAACACACAGTTTTTTATTCTGATATATAAAGCGCTAGGGATATTTTTTGCATATGTGCCAAGACACATGCATGTAACTTTTTCTAGATGATGTTGGGGAGTGGAATATCTGAATTTCAGATCACACACATTTTAACTTTATTAAATATGCATGTAAAAATTATTTCAAAGCTGGTAATGCAATGTACACCCCAGTCAGTGATGTGTAATGTTTCTCATTCCTAGTTATCCCTATAATCCTTGGTTTTAAAGATCTTTTTCTAATCAATTTTATGTCATGAATGTTTCATGGTATGCAATTAGTTGTTAGATTCCTAATTTCTTTATTACTAATGAGATTAAACATTATTTTATGTTTAGTTTTCATTTTATGTCCATATATGAGAAGTGTCTATCTGTCTTTTGCCATTTCTCTGCAGGACGTTATTTCCTTTTTTCTGTACTGAGTGGCGGGAGATTTTTTTTGTATCAAAAATTTAACTTTTTATATGTGTTGTAGGTATCATACCCAGGCTTATGTTTTCTCCTTTTTTTTTTCCTTTTTTAAAATTTGTTCTAATTAGTTATGCAAGACAATAGTATGCATTTTGATACATTGTACACAAATGCAGTGCAATTTCTCTTTCCTTTGGCTGAACATGGTGTAGCATCACACCAGCAGTATAATCATACAGCTAGTAAATTTGGTATCTGATGAGGGCTTTTGCTTTGCAAATTTCATTTTCTGGCTATATTCTGGTAAAGCAGAGTGGAAAAATAGCTCTCTGGATTGATTTTATAGCTACCCTAATTCCATGACCAAATAATTCCTGAATGGCTTCACCTTTCAAAGCTATCACCTTGGGATTAAGTTTCAAAGTTTAAATTTTGAGCTATATGCAAACATTCAAACCATAGCAACAGATACATATGAATATATTTTTATACATTATAGTTTATGCTAATGGTAGTAGTAGGCTATCTGAATACACTCAGTAATTATTGGTTTCTAGAGGAGCAGTCCTCCCACTGTGTAATTTCCACTCCAAGTGTCACAGAATTTTAATTCTTCGCATGTCAATATACACCACAGAACCAGCTTATTAATGTCTAGGAGAAACTAGTCTGAATGTTGAGAGAGCCAAGTGTTCTCTGACTCATTCCAGATTTGATGCACATTTCTAAGATGTACCCAATATATGTAAATTCTCTTTCAAGAGAGATATTTCACAAATGAAAATCTTTACTAAAACATCAAAATTGGGGGCACAATATTTAGTAGTAAATAACTATTTACTATTATGGAGAATGTTTAAAATTTAATATTATGAAGCACTATATAATTTATTCCTTTTTAATCCTTGCATTGAAATTGATATGGGAAAAAAGTTACATGAAATTGACTAAAGCCAGGTAAGGTGGTACACACCTGTAATCTCAATGATTTGAGAGGATGAAGCAGGAGGATATCAAGCTTGAGGCTAGCCTTAGCAAACTAGCAAGGCCCTCAGCAACTTGGGGAGACATTGTCTCAAAATTAAAAATTAAAAACAAAAGAAAGGGCTAGGGATGTTTTGTCCCTGGGTTCAATCCCTAGTACCAAATAAAGAAAGAAAAGGAAGGAAGGAAAGAAGGAAGGAAGGAAGGAAGGAAGGAAGGAAGGAAGGAAGAAAGGAAGGAAGGAAGGAAGGAGGGAAGGAAGGAAGGAGGGAAGGAGGAAGAAAGGGAGAGAGGGAGGGAGGGGACGGGCGGGAGGGAGGGGACGGGCGGGAGGGAGGGAGGGAGGGAAAGAAAGAAATGAATTCAGTAGAAATCCATTGTAGGGAGTGGTGAACCAATCATTGCTTTGAACCATGAACTCTGGACAGTGAGATGCCTTTCTTGGGAATCTTTCTGTGTAAGGGCACTGACGGAAACACCCATTTGCAAGTCACTCCTGTTGGTAGAGAGAATTCCATGCTTGTCAAGGAATTTACCAGTTCAAAAGCCTTGAATTCAAATCCAAGCTGCCTGGAGGTAGAAGAGAAGGAGATAAAGTGATAAGCCCCAACTAAGCTGTTTTATTAATAACTTCATCCTGTTTACCTCAAGAAACATTTTCAGGGTGAATCCCTTTTTGATGTTTAAACCTATATAATATAAGAGGAGCCCACCAGGGCCCATTTACCCACTGAGTCCCTCTTATTGAGTCTTTGTCCTTATTTTAAATTATTTCTTATTTTCCCAGTCTGCCCACTGGCTGCTTTAGGAGGACTGTTCACTTGTCGAGCAGTATTTTTCTGGTTTGGTATTTTAGTAATCTATTTTCTATTATAGATGCAGATAGGATTATTTTACTTCTCAATTAATTTGATTTTTCCTTTTTACATGTATTCATTAATCCATTACATATTTTTATTAAAATTCTTTTAAGGCAGCATTACCTATTTGTAAAGGAAAATATTACTTTTGTATTCTCATGTGCTTCTACCTTCTAAATTCTTAGAGGCTTTTCTTTAATATTCCAGTTTCCCTGGTGAACCTTGAAATTCATCATTCAGTGATTTAAGCACAAATTCTTTAAAAATGTTTATGAGCTTAACAATTCCATTTAAAAACCTATCAAGCTGATGTGGTGGCGCATGCCTATAATCCCAGCCTTTTGGGAGGCTGAGACAGAAGTTGAATCGTGAGTTCAAAGCCAGCCTCAGCAACAGCGAGGCACTAAGCAACTCAGCGAGACCTTGTCTCTACATAAAACACAAAATAAGGCCAGGGATGTGGACAAATAGCCCTGAGTTCAATCTCTGGTACCAAAAAACAAACAAACAAACAAACAAACCTATCAGCATTTATCCAATTATACCTTTGATAAATGTTTTGTCAAAGTTTAGTCAAATCTCAAGCTTGTAGTTTCTTGGGAAGGTAACCATTTATATTAGAGTATAATGTTAGATTAGGCCCTTAAGGGCTGACAACATTTTTGTGTGTTTTTTGAGAAAAGCAAGCAAACAAACAAACAAACAAACAAAAAAAACATGCTGTACTGCTGAACTACATAGTCATGAATAAAAACATGGTCAATAAATGATGAATATATAAGAAGGATCAAAGAGCCTCACAGGAGCTGAAATTTTAAAAGTTTACTATGACCCAGACAATGCCTGCCCTACATCATGTCTAATGCCAATGATAATACAGTATGTTCTAGGTCAGATAGAAAGAGTACACGCAGTTTTATCTGCATTTGTTCTCCTTCTTAGTTATCTGCATAAGTTATCCTTCTCAGTTTTTTGATGTTTATTCAACTTTGCTTTATCTCAAAGAGGTATTCTTTTACTTTAAGCTGAAGTTCTAAGTGAAATCAACCACAGACATATTTGGGCTGATAGTTCAGTCAATTTTACAAAGACTGTCATACAGCATTGTTCTCAGGGTTGCTTCAGTATCTAACCCTGTGGCTAGAGGAAAAGCATTTTCACAGTTGTGATCAGAACTATAATTTGAAGGTCAAGAGTGAAGATTATTTTGGTCTGTGCAAAACTAAGGGATCTTTTTCCTGAGGCTGCTTGTAACTCCCAAAAAGTGTTTCAAACATCCAATCATTGACACCTAGGAATGAGGGAAGTTTCCCAGTGTAAACTCAAGCATAGCTAAGGAAAATATGTGGTTTTACGTTCTCAATAGTGTTTGATTCTGTGATCCAATGTATGAAAATACATATTTATTCTTGATTTTAGCCATATGAAAAGAATACTCTTTGTTTAAATTTTGCGTTTAAGATATTTCTACCACAGAAAAACTATGCTAGCCAGGGTGCAAAATGTTCCAGAGACTCAGGTCACCCACTGGCATTATTTTCCTTTATTATTACTTAAGTATTCTGCCATAGTTGTATGTGATTACATCAATCATCTGACATGAAATTCAATCCTAAAACATTTTAACACCTTAAGGATAACTTTTGTTTCTTATATTTTTATCTGTTTCCAGAGGTTAATATTTATCAGATTTTCAATTTCATCATAAAGGAATAGTGATACAACTTTTCTTAAATTAGACTTTATGACAATAAACTACCCACAAGATAATTTAAATGCAATTTGTTGTGCAGAAAGTGTTTTCTTTAAAAATGTTAATTGATCTCAGTGTACTGACATTAATTTAAAAACACAATGCAATCTAATCAAAGCTGGGAAGACCCTGCTTATATTGTCCTCAAGATATGATTATCTCCCAGTAGTACAATGATCTCTAATGAAAATCAAAAGTCCTAAGACTCGGTAACAGAATGAATCTTTAGCTAGAAATAAAAATTGTAAAATAGAGAAAACAGGACTGATTAGCCCTTTCAGTGGGGGACAAAAGCAAATGACAAAAACTATAGGTGTCATTGGAGATTATCATGATAGTTAGCCACATATTTGGAAAATACCTGTTTGCACTTTACACTTAATTGATATGTACTTTATTTAATTTAGTATAGCTGTCAGAAGTATATTGAATACATTAAGGAAATTACTGGTATTTTAACATTATAATAGTTACACCAATAAATTTAGTCCTACAATTATTTCATAGTAACCTTTTTGTAAGGGAACTATTACATATATAATATTGGAATGTCTTTTGACATTTTTGGAATGTCTCAGATATAATTTTAAATTATTTATACTTCTCTTGTGTCTACAACAATATAAAATGTAAATGCCTTAAAGCAGATGTTATCACTTACTTCAGAATTTATTAATAATTAGAATAAGCCAAAGTTAATCACATCTTCCACTTATTTTTCTTAGTTAAAATGTATTGTCCATTTGACCTGTGAATACAAAAAATTAAGTAAGTATTGAAATGTGTTAAAAACTGCATATATATTTATATTTATATTCCGTTTTCTTTTATTATTTAGAAACTGGAGCAAATACATTTTTGAGGTCAAAGACTGGAACAGAGATATTCAAGCAGGTCAATTAAGCATAAACAAAGCAAAATATGATGGGTATACTGGTTGTTTTTCACCCAGTATGTAATTCAATGTAAAAATGTGATGAAAAGGGACATTTAAAAATGAACCTGTTACAAAAATTGAATTTTAGCAGCAGTCAGACTAATGATTAATAATATTTGAAACTATATTTAAATCTGCAAGCAGAGTACATTTAGAAACTGCACTAATAATAGAAGAGATGATCTTTATCAAGGGAGATATAAGAAGATTGAAAGGAAATTCATATTCTAAAAAGGCAAAAAGCCAGACATACAAATAAAGCATGGATTTACACAGAAAAGAGGCAAGAACCTAACTATTAACAACTCAAGTCAATAAATTTAAAAAAATATGAGGTATCATTTACTTACAGTGTTTAAGTATTAATTGTCAGGATTAATACAGATGTTGACTTTAAACTTAATCTACCCATCCCTGTTCCTCAACCACCCTCCCATCCTTCACATACATACAGATAAGACAATTTTTAAAATTTGAAATAAAATGAATACTTCTCAGTGTTTAGCATATAGTATCAAATAGTATCTTCTGCTTGGGAGACTATCATAAAAGTTGAATATGGGTGGAGAAAGTGAAAGGAAACATCAATATGTAGCTATAGAGTTCCTCCATTTCTCTTAATTACCATCAATAGCTCCTGTAAAACAATAGCTGAGTTCTTCATTGGAAGTCAAGGAATAGTTTCATTTATTATGTGTTTTTAAATGATATTTAATAATTCTGAAAATTAAATACTAATTGATTTTGTACTAACACTTTCCGTTTGTCAGTTAATTACCAAGAGATTGCTTTCATCAGCCATTGATAACAATTATTGTTACTGCATACTTTAATACATAAATTGAGTGGTACACATTCTAAGTAAAAAGGCACCTAACTAATAAGGTGGTGATTAATTATGTTGATCTCTACTATAAAGAGAAACAAAAGGCATAATACATGTAGTTATAATTCCATTCCATTCATATATGTTTATAATATATGCTTTATATTTTTAGTTTAAAGCTGTTAATTCATTACCAAACAAACCTACAAAAGTTCACATATTAAGGATATGAAATCAGGCATTGAATTTCCCAGGTGATATAAAATTATTTTATACTTAAAATAAATAATAGGAAATGCAGACAAACCTATTAGTTTTCTATTGCTACACACTAAGTTAACTTGATGAACTCAGAGGTTTAAACAGTGCTAATTTATCTCACAGTTTCTTAGACCAAGAGCTTGGTCACAAATTGTTTTTTTGCTCAGAGATTTATAGGCTGATACTGGGTGTAGGCTGGACTTTGTGAAGACACTAAGGAAGAATATTTTGAAGTTCATGTCAAAAAATAGTTGCAGGACTGAGGCCCCTGTTTCCTTGCTGATTTTCTGCTTGGTTTTACTTTCAGCTCCTAGAGGTTAGTGACAGTTCTTGTCATACTGCTGGCTCCATGCTGAAGGCCAGCATTAGAGAATCTTGCTGTCATTGGCCCCTCTCAACACTTGGATCTCTTTCATTCGAAAACCTAGTTACTTTCAAAGGTTCTCATAGTTAGTTTTGGTACACTGAGAATAATTTCTTCATCTTAATATCAAACTAGAGACCTTAAATATATCACAAAACCCCTCAGAGCAATACCTAAATTGGTGTTTTAATAACTCAAAGAAAGTATTTAAAAGAGAATTGAGACCTTGAGTGGACATTTCAGAATTCTGCCTAATCCAAGAAATTGTCAGATAATAGAGTTAAAAATGGTCTAAACACATAGGTAAGCAAAGGGAGCGCATTCTTCCCCTGTCCACTAACAGGGTACAGGGAATCTTTACGGTGACCTAATCGCAACATAGAAATTTTTAACAAAAATATGAAATCATATGAATTTCAGCTTTGACAGAGGTTTAAAAGATTTGTCACCTCTTTAACCAAACTTACAGAAAAATAATTTCAAAATAGATAACTAAATAGTTTTGGAAAAAGGCTAACATACATTGTTGTGAATGCTTCTTATAAGATCACACTGAGGTTTCCTTTCAAAAAATGTTCTACCACTCTTACCTATAGTATAAATGGCTGTTGATACGCCAAATCATCTTATTTCTTGGACATTCTACACTCAGTAATGTCTGGTCCATTTTGCATTTTATTTTTAAGAGAATTTCATGTGCTGTTTTCTGGGATCCAATAGTAACTTTCATATATCTCTATACTGGAGTTTATTTTATTATATTTTTGGCTAACTTCACATGAATTCTCAAACTCCATGTTGTCAAGAAGGGATTTTCAGTCATCTGGAAGTAATAGATATCTGTCATACTGCCTGCCTCAGCATGATGACTCAATAAAATACAGTTGAAATAATAGAATAAATGTATATAAGTCAATTAGAAAAAATATGCTATATTTCCCATACATGCCACGATTTTAGTTTTGCAATTTTATTGAGATATACTTGAGAAATAAAAATTTTATGTATTCAGGTATGCAATATGATCTTTAGACATACATAGAAATTGTAAAATGATTACTATAATCACTCTAACAAATCCATCACCTCACATAATTGTACATACTTTTTATGTTGAGAACACTTAAGACCAAAATTTTTAGTAAATTAATGTAAAAAATACAGTGTTATTAAGTCATCATGCCATACATCTTATAACTAAAGCTTTGTACTCTTGATAAAGGTCTCCATGCTTACCCCAACCTCCAACCACTGATAACCATGATCCTACTTTTTATAATTTTATAAGTTCAACCTTTTTAGATTCTACTTTTATAAATGAGATCATGCATTATTTCTTTCTGTGTCTGGCTTATATTACTTAGCATACTGTTCTCCAGATTCATCCAAGTTATAGCAACAGGCAAAATTTTTTTCTTTATTAAGGACAAATAATATTCCAATGTGCGCATATGAATGTGTGTGTGTTTGTATAAATAACATTTACTTTATCCATTCGTTCTCAAACAGAAATTTAATTTGTTTCTATATCTTGGATATAGAATAATCCTATAATGTGATTGTGAATAATGCTGCGATTAACATACAAATACAAATACCTCCTCAAGATAGTGACACTATTTCCTTTGCATGTGTACCCAGAAGTGGGATTGCTAAATCATATGGTACTTTTAGTTTTAGGGTTTTTTTTTTTAATCTATCTACCTATTTATCTATTTTTTATTTATTTTAAAAACATCTGTTATTTTTCATTATGACTATTCCAATTCATACTTGAACAACAAAGCATTATTTTTTTCTCCACATCCTCAGTAGCATCTGTTACTTTTGTTTTTGAGATTATAGCCAACACTATCTCAATGTGGATTTAATTTGTACTTTCTTGATGATTAGTGGTGCTGAGATTTTATCAATTCTTGACTATTTTTATGATTTCTTTTGGGATATATTTATCAAGGCCAGTAACTCATTTTTTACTCTGGTTGCTTGTTTTGTTTGCTGTTCTTACATTGCCAGCAGATTTTCATTCTTTTTTTTTTTTTTTTGCTACCAAGTCATAGGTAAAAGTCAACTAGCATCAGAAGACGGTTAGTATTTTTCTTAATGCATGGGAAAATTTATTTGGATATCAAAATATCATTTCATCACCCACAAAATTATTTAAATTTGCTAGTCATGGTTGTAAATGCCTGTAATCCCAGCCATTCTGGAAGCAGAGGCAATAGGATCACAAGTTCAAGGCCAGCCTCAACAATTTAGCAAGGCCCTAAACAACTTAGTGAGAACTTGTCTCAAAACAAAAAATTAAAAACAATTTTTTTAAAGAATCTGGAGATGTACCTTAGTTGTTAAGTACCCCTGGGTTTAATCTGGGGTGTCAAAAAATTTTTAAATTCCATTGACCATAGTATTTGTTAATTTGATATGCTTTAATAAAATATTACTTTCAGGGGCAAAGAGATCATGTATTATGTAGGTACAAGAAAACAGTTTGAACATTAATTATATTTACTTTCTAAAAATAGTATCTAGAAATTGAGATAATGAGCTAGGCCTGGAAAGGCAAATTTCCATGTTCAGACTAACAGGCTCACTTCTGTCTTTTCAGAATTTTATCTCTCTGAAAAGACAGAATTTTGAAGGCATTGTATTTTGTTGAAACTTGAGTCCCATCCAATGTTATATAAATAACTGTTTACAATTAATAAATTTCCTCAATGAACTATATGGAGTATTGCTTATATAAGTTAAAATCATGTAAAGAATAATACATGTGTTTCTAATCAAAATGCTGTGAACCATTTCATGAAGACTGCAAATTACACTTGTTTCAGACATTATATTGTCAGGAAGGAACAGTCCACTTCAAAATTTTAATATTCCTAAAAATTTGTAAGAATAGAACAAAATGTGGTAATTTAACATAAGTTGTAAAATATTTATTAAATGCAAAGTAATCATATTTATACCCACTCATAAAAAGTAACATCAAAGTAAATTAATGTATTTTATAACTAGCCCAATAAATAGAAAGCTAAAGATTTCTGCAATTAATTGTCTTGCTAATAAATTTTGAGGTAAAAAAATACCCACTAAAGTCACAAATGTACAAATAAGATATAATGTGTTATAATAAGCAATGGTTAGATTTACACATATTTTTTGAATATAAGTTTTATTTTTATTTTTTTTATTTTTTTTATTTTTCTCAAAAGTTGCATTTTAATACATGTTATCAAACATAACAGAAAAAAACAAATTTTCAGAAGCTGTACACACTGTTCACTGACAACATTTGTTGAGACAAATAGAAAAAAAATTGTTACAATCATAATTTTTCTAACTTTGCACAAAATTATAAGCAGATTACATTCTTCATATTAAACACCTTTATATGCACTTTCAATGAACAGTGTGTATATATATATATATATATATTTTTTTTTTTTTATCAACCATCTTTACTATACCCATTCCCCTTTCCTGCCCCCTGCCTCCCCCATGTCGCATCCAGTGTTTCTCTATTTCTCTTATGTTTCCCATTCCCACCTCCCTTATTCATCAGCATCCACTAATCAGAGAGACCGTTCGGCATTTGGTTTTTTGGGATTGGCTTACTTCACTTAGCATAATGCTTTCCAGTTCCATCCGTTTGCCTGCAAATGCCATAATTTTATTCTCTTTTATTGCTGATATATAAAAAGCTCAAAAAACTTAACACCAAAAAACCAAATAATCCAATCAATAAATGGGCTAAGGAGCTGAATAGAAACCTCTCAGAAGATGATGTACAATCAATAAACATATATATGAAGAAATGTTCAATGTCTCTAGCCATTAGAGAAATGCAAATCAAAACTACCTTCGTATTTCATCTCACCCCAGTCAGAATGGCAGCTATCCAAAATACCAGCAACAATAAGTGCTGGCGAGGATGTGAAGAAAAAGGTACACTTAAACATTGCTGGTGGGATTACAAATTGGTGCAACCAATCTGGAAAGCAGTATGGAGACTGCTTAAAAAACTTGGAATGGAACCACCATTTGACCCAGCTATCCCACTCCTTGGTCTATACCCTAAAGACTTAAAAACAGCACAGTACAGTAAAGCAGCCATTTCAATGTTTATAGCAGCACAATTCACAATTGCAAAACTGTGGAAGCAACCCAGATGTCCTTCAATAGATGAATGGATAAAGAAACTGTGGTACATATACACAATGGAATATTATTCAGCAATAAAAGAGAATAAAATTATGGCATTTGCAG
>PVHX01032340.1:0-13978 GCA_004024805.1 Geosciurus inauris | reverse complement strand
GACATTTTACATCCTTTTAAAAAACATTTTATTTCCCAATCCCTTCTATTCTGAGTCTTTAAAGTGGCATTCAGGGTACTACTACAGAGGATGTAGTACTATTACTATGACGAGATGATTTTCAAGCCAGTTTAAAACAATCATTTTAAGCAATAAAGGATTGATGAATAATTAATAATGCTTTATTGTATATTAAAAAGGTAAACAAGATTCCTATTGGCATATCCCACCTGTTGCCTGTATTTTAGAATTTTAGAGCTAAGTAAAGAACAGATTGAGGCTACTTTACTTTAGAGAAATTGGCTTTTCCAGCTTATATTAAAAAAAAAAGTCAAATCACCTCCAACCTTGCCATTCAAACAGTGATGTTGCTGATAAATGTTTAACCACTGACAGCCTGGGTGCAAAAGTCCTGATTTTTTATTTTTGTAGTAAAATAATTTCCCTATGCCAAGGATATGATAATGAGGAAATACTAAAATTAAGGGACTGGAAGAGAAATTACTGCCAAATATTGTGAAGATGCTTCCTTCTTCTCCCACTTCAGCTGATAACAGCTCAGAGGCCAGGGGCTTAGCCACAGAGTTTAATCTGTTTGGGGTAATCTATTTAGAGTGCTCTGAGGGTTCTAGATGGGAAACCCTTCTCCATCTTCCCTTGGCTGGCTGATGATTTCAATTTACAGGTTAAACTCTCTTTTTATAGCATCTAGTAAACATTGGCATCAGATAAGACCACTTTTAAAAAAGCTAAAGTTAGCCAGGCATGGTGGTGCACACCAGCAGCTCAGGAGGCTGAGGCAGGAGGATTGGTAGCTCAAAGCCAGCCTCAGCAAAAGCGAGGCACTAAGCAATTCAGTGAGAACTTGTCTCTAAATAAAATACAAAATAGGGCTGGAGATATGGCTCAGTGGTCGAGTGCCCCTGAGTTCAATCCCCTGGTCCTCCCCACACCCCGAAAGCTAAAGTGATCAATTTGGTATTTAATGAGGTATAATTGATCACCAAAATGGTCCAGTTTTTAAACTAAAAGAGCATTCCAATTGAGGAAATAAAATAATTTAATACCTCATTTCTCTAGTCTTAGAAAGAGCGTTCATAAAATGTGGATCAGCAGCTTTGAAGATGTAGCTCAATGGTAGAGTATTTGCCTATCAGTGGTAGAGTATTTGCCTATCATGTGCAAAGACCAAGATTTAGTCCCAAGCACCACAAAGAGGAAGGGAGGGAGGAAGGAAGGGAGGGAAGGAGGAAGGGAGGGAGGAAGGGATCATTGGTCAAGCAGTGTGGCACATGCCTGTAATCCCTGTGACTCAGGAGGCTGAGGCCAGCCTGGGCAATTTAGCAAGACTCTGTCTCAAAATAATTTGAAAAGAAAACTTAGGGGGTAGGGGGTCCTGGGAATGTAGATCAGTGGTAGAGAACCCTTGGGTTCAATTCCTGGTACTGCCAAAAAAGAGAGAGTAGATCAATACAGAAAGTCATCCACGTAGATTTTGTCACTTAACCAAGTCTACCATTTGCCTCTTAAATTAGAAGCTCCCTGAATTATATGACATCAGATTTTAGAGAGAAAACATGTTCTGGCAGAATAAATCTGGTGTTTGCATGGGCAGGCCTCAAATAACTGGAAAAACTATCTCCAAATCAAAAATGTCTGATCCCACTTGGACAAAACCCCTGATATAAATAAGCTTATAAATTGTAGAGACTATTATCTTTTTATATCAAATACATTAAATATATTTAATTACTTATAAAAGAATTCTTTACCAAAACATTTCCAAGTCCTCTTTAGAGTCATTCATTCATCCAGCAGTATTTGTGGAGTAGAGGCTTTGTCTAGAACCTGGGGCTGAGTTGGAAGTAAATCACTGGCCTAGATAATCTTAACAGTCCTTTTCAAATTCTTAGGTTCTGAAACCTGATGGAGGCAGAGGACAAAAGCCTACTGTTGACCACAGACATCTTCAAATGTAACATTCCTTAACTTTTAGCATCCTGGGCCATCTAGACAATTCCCAATTGCTGGAACATTTGATTCTACTGATCCATACTTCAGAACATTTGCACAATTCTCTGTATACAGAGCAAAAGACTTCTTTAAACAGTGTGGGAAAGCCAGCGAAAATATGTAGAGTGAAAAGGTATCAGGAAAGATTAAGATTATTACCTTTAAATTCCTACCCTATGGTCATACTGCTTGTCCCCAGAATAGGTTTATATCTGTTATTATTGCCTATTACCAAAGAGATTGGATGTTGAATAATTAGATCAGAAAACAACTTCATAATACAATGCTTTACTTGATCTGGTAGTAGTAGCGAAAACCAATTTTCATTTGTGAATCACTTGTCTGTATTTAACATAGTTAACATTTACACACTGGTTGAATGGAAGGATAAAAAATTCCATCTTTTTCAAGTTTTTATTATCCTGTTGATTCATTTGTTAATTTTTCTAGGAATATAATAAAAATATTAAAAGTCCTTCATATTCCACCACTTGGTATCAGTAAATGTACCAAAACCATGCATGTTTTGTAGTACAACCTTATTGGCTACTCAAAGTTAAATGTGGATGAGGAACCAGGACTGTTTTTCAAAGGGGAAAAAATATTACCTTATTTTTTATTGAAACATAAAAATCTGAATACTTGTCATATCAAAATCATTAAGTATAACATGTATAGTGGCCAATTACCTTATAGCAATTCTATTTATATGTTTCTTTTTTTCTTTTGGTATTGGGGATTTAACTCAAGTGTGATTATCCACTAAGGCACATCCCCAGCCCTTGTTCATATTTTTTTAAATTTAGAGACAGGGTCTTGCTGAGCTACTTAGGGCCTCGCTAAGTTGCTGAGGCTGGCTTTGAACTTGCAATCCTCCTGCCTCAGCCGACGGAGCCACTGGGATTATAGGCATGTGCCACCATACCTGGCTATATATTTCTTCTTATATGTATGATCAGATCCACTTTCAAACTTCATATGTAGATATCTTATAGTTGAAATTAGGGTTTTTTGGGGTAATATAATTTTATTTATTTTAAATGGACACATAATGTACATATTTATGGGATACAATGTGATGTTTTAATACATGTATGCATTGTGTAATGATTAATTGGCATAATAAGCATATTCATCACTTCAAACACTAATCATTTATCATTATGGTGAGAATATTAAAAATCTTCTAGCTAATTATTATCAACTACAGTCACCCCACTGTGCAATACAACAGCAGAACTTATTTCTCTAATCTAACTGTAACATTGTACCCATTGACCAATCTCTCTATTCTCTCTTTGCCCCTCCCTTCCCCAGCCTCTGGTAACTACTCTGTACCTCTATGAAGTCAACTTTTTTAGATTCTACATGAGATCTTGTGGCATTTGTATTTCTGTGCCTAGCTAGTATTTCATTCAACACTTAAGTTCCCCCATGTTGTCAAAACGACAGGATTTCCTTCTTTTTAATGGGCAAATAATATTCCATTGTGTACATATACCATGTTTTCTTCTGTTGATGAACACTTAGATCTTCTTTCTTAGGGATTGTGAATAGTGCTGCAATGAACATGGGAGTGTAGCTATGTCATCCACTCACAGATTTCAGTTTCTTTGGTTATATATCAAGTAGTGGGATTGTTGGATCATTTTGAAGTTCTCTTTTTAAGTTGTTTTTATTTTCTTTTTGAGGAACTTTCATGCTATTTCTTTATATTCTCACCACAAGTGTAGTAAAAGGGGGTCCTTTTCCTCAATCTCCTCTCCAATGCTTGTAATCATTTGTCTACTTATATTAGGCATTCTTTTTAGAGTAAGATAATACCTCACTGTGGTTTTGGTTTGCATTTTCCTGATAATTAATGACATTCAGTATTTATCATGTATCTGCTGTCCATTGTATGTCTTTTTAGTGAAGTATCTATTTAAGGCCTTTTATCCATTTTTAAATTAGAATTTTAAAATTTTATTTTTATTTTACTATTGAGTTTTTTCAGTTTCTAATATATTAAAATTAACTTCTGATTCAATGTATAGTTGCAAATATTTTCTGCCTTTTTAAAATATTGTCCTTTCACTCTGTTGATTGTTTCCTTTGCTGAGCAGAAGCAGCTTTTTAGTTTAATGTAATCTCATTTGTCTATTTTTGGTTTTGTTGTCTATGCTTTTGAAATCCTTTCCAAAAAATTTCTGCCCTGGCCAATGAATGTCATGAAGCAT
Source organism: Geosciurus inauris (assembly GCA_004024805.1). Taxonomy (NCBI): domain Eukaryota; kingdom Metazoa; phylum Chordata; class Mammalia; order Rodentia; family Sciuridae; genus Geosciurus; species Geosciurus inauris. Next base: position 9,746 of record PVHX01032340.1, on the reverse strand, counting down.
TTCCTTTGTATTTTTTTCTAATAGCTTTATAGTTTGTGGTCTTATATTTAAGTTTTTAATCTATTTTGTGTTGATTTTTATAATAGTGAGAGATAGAGGTCTAGCTTCATCCTTCTTTACATGGATATCCAGTTTTCCTGGCCTCATTTCTCGAAAAGGCAGCCCTTTTCCAAATGTGTGTTCTTGACACCTTTGTTGAATATCAGTTGGCTAAAATGTGTTGATTTATTTTGGATTCTCTGTTGTGTAAGTCTATGTCTCTGTTTTTATGCCAGGGTCATGCTGTTTTAGTTACTATAACTTTGTTATATATTTTGAAGTATGATACCTTTGGGTTTTTGTTTGTTTAAGATTGGTTTGGGGAGGTCTTTTGTGGTATCATGAATTTTAGGAGTGATTTTTGTATTTCTATCAAGAATATCATTGATACTTTGACAAGGATCACATTGAATTTGTAGATTATGCTAGGTAATAATGTGCTACATGAGTTTTTTCAATGCTGTGGTAAATAATTATTTACAGATTTAGATAGATGGGTACCAGGTATTACAGTTTTAATAGATAATATAAGATAACGTTTAAATAATATAAGATAAAATTTAAATTTTTGCATAAATAGAGGCCATTTAGTGCCATAGAGCAAAGTGTATTTTAAGTAAAGTGTTATCATTGAAGAGTTGTGTTGCCTTAAAAATTGCTCTATGAAAGCTAGAGAGAAAAGAAGAGGGGGTGGCGGGAGAAAGGATTTTATGAAAATAGAAGGCAGACCAACAGGGTGGAGGACAGAGATTGGGGGGAGGGAAAGGGGAGGTACAGGGATATGAATAAGACAAATTATGCAATGTGCAGGTACAAATATATCACAATAAAGCCTACTATTATGTATGATTATAACTCACCAATAAAATAAAGGGTCCTGTGGTTTTAACTTTATAAAAAGAACATTTCTCTCCTACTTGTTAAAAAGTAAGATTAATTTAAAGCTCTATATGTTCCAGAAAGCTGGCAAAATTTTAATTTTTGACCAACATAATAAATGATGTAGAACTGTTCTCTTTATTTTCTCATTAGAAAAGCAGAGATTCCTTAATTAAAGAAAAACAATGTTTTATTGAAATGAAGTCACCAAATCCATGTTTCTGATAAATATTTACTTTTTTGCTTCTTAGAATCAGAAACACTGGAAGGCAGTCTCTGAACTGAATAGATTCAAGGGACTGCAAAAAGGAGAGAGAGACAGACAGACAGACACACACACATATACACACACCAGTGTCTGTACGTCCTCTGGGTTCTGTGTTTGAATTAGGTGGGCACACCGTGTCCCTCATAATGACTCCTGTTCTGAGATTTTGCTTGTTCTTCTCTCAGAATGGACTCAATGCTCTCCATCTGGCTGCCAAGGAAGGCCACGTGGGCCTGGTTCAGGAGCTGCTGGGACGAGGGTCCTCTGTGGATTCTGCCACTAAGGTAATGTTCATGCGGATAGAATTTATTTTCCTTAGAAAAGAGAATATGCTTTAGAGCTTCTTTTCCCTGTGTGCATTTCAGAGGTTCAGTGGTGCATTGAGATTCATTAACTACATAATCATGGTTGAAGTTCTCCCGTTTAAACTTTGCAGTTTGATTTTTTGTTGTTGTTGTTGTTTAAGAACTTATTAGACATGGAACTGAAGAAAATTCTAAATCTAGCATTGAATAATATTGTCTCTGATTCACAGAGAGGACTAGATCAACATATGCCTCCATGAGGCATTTTTTCCCTAAGATTAGTTCATTTTTTAAAAAAGTAAATTGATGTGGCAAACTTGTCAGTGGAAATGAGCAAGTAATTTTCATGCTTTAATTAAATTGACATATCTTGTAATGTATTCGTTCAACATGGTATGGGGATATACAGAATCCTTTAATGGAAAAAAGCTTTTGGATTATGGATTGAACTATTAGGGTAAGATTAGATTTTTTTTCCACTATAAATGTGTGTTTATAAAGAACTTGGAACTCTCTTTTTTTGAAGGATGGTACTGAGGATTGAACCTAGGGTTACTTAACCACTGAGCCACATCCCCAGCCCTTTTTCATATTTTACTTAGAAACAGGGTCTTGCTGAGTTGCTTAGGGCCTCACTAAATTGCTAAGGAGGCTGGCTTTGAACTTGTGATCCTCCTGCCTCAGCCTTCCCAACTGTTAGGATTATAGTTGTGCCCCACCACACCCAGCTAAAACTCACTTTTAAAGAAATACACAAGATGCTTGGCATAACTAGAAGCTATGATCCCTTGTGGATGGTGTTTTTGCTAAAATACATTTGAATCTGTTGATGTGTCTGTTGTAAATAACAGACTTTTAAAAAAATATCATCAGTGGTGACAGATATTTTTCTTTTCAAGGTAAACTTTTTATTTGGAAAACTACAGTAACCAGCCATAGCCAACCCTGTTGACCAGGGCTAGAGTGTGACAATATTCTGTGGTAGATGAGGAGAAAGAGATCACACACTCAGGTGTAGGCCCAGGCTCAGTGGACAAAGAGTTCAGGAATAAATTATAAATATGGCCAGTTAACCTACACTTCCAACACTTCATGTATAACTACTAAAATGTACATTAGTTCTGCTTATGGTATAGTAAAGAACAATTTCTGTGAAAATTTAAGAACAACTATGAGGCAATGCTAAAGAAGTTAAAATATAAGTTCATTACATGTAATAAATTCCTTACTTTGAACATAAAAATATTTCTCTTGAGCACATCAAACAAGTGTGGAACAATTACTTAAATAATATCTATTTGAGTGTAAATCAAATTTTTTGCCTCCTAAATTGCCCATCTTAACATAGTATATTCATTAAACCAACAACTTTTTGGTTGTTGAAGTGTTATTATTTTCATTTTTCCTTTCTTTTAGACTCTTCCTTTCTTTTAGTGTTATTATTTTCATTTTTCCTTTCTTTTAGAGTTTTAAAAAAAATTTTTTTTAGTTGTAGATGGACACAATGTCTTTATTTTATTGCTTTGTATGTGGTGCTGAGGATCGAACCCAGGGCCTCACACATGCGAGGCAAGTGCTCTACCACTGAGCTACAAATCCCATCCCCATCTATTGAGTTTTTAAAATATAGGTTTTCTTTTAATCTTAGATTAGAGTTCTGGAATTTTCCAGCCACACCTCCCCACCCAAATTCCTTTAATAAGGAAACTGAGTCTCCAGATAGTAAGTGAAGGGTTAGTGGCCTTACAAGGAGCTGGTAGCAGAAAGAGAACTATTGTCCAAATTTTATGGCTTGGAATCTATTGGTATCTATTTTTTTTCCTTTTTTGTTACTTATTTTAATTACATCACAAGTATTTTTTAATCTCTTTGCCTATATTTTATTTTCGCTGGAGGTTTAGATTATTTTTCAAAGATAATTGGTTTTGTGGATGATAAATTTTTATGTAGCAAATAGTAGAATTCATTGGTAATGTTATGATTCATGTAAAATTTATTTTTTTATTCTCAAAATATTTCAGGTAATGTCCACATGCTCTTGTAGCTAGAAACACAATCCTACCATTGAGAATCATTGCAAGGTGAAATAAACCTGATATTTTAGTAAATTTTTTTTAAAGTTAGTATTTCCTTGTAGTTGCATTCTTTTTTTTTTAAATATTTACTTTTTAGCTGTAGGTGGACAGAACATCCTTATTTTATTTTTATGTGGTGCTGAGGATCGAACCCAGTGCCTCATGCATGCTAGGCGAGCACACTACCACTGCGCCATAACCCCAGCCCCTGTAGTTGCATTCTTTAATTGTTCATTAAATCCCATGAGTGTCATGAGATATTGTCACACACATTCATGCACCCACATCCCGATTTTTTTTTTTTATTCACTAAGGACAGTCTTCCTATGTCTGAACACTAGAGCAGTATTATGAAAAACAGAAAAGAGACACTAGAGGAAATGGCCAATTTTCCATGGTAGAAAAATACAAGTGCGTAGGAGGACTACTATCTTTATAAAATGATAAATTTTATTCAGTTGAAAAATGCCTGTACATTTTAATTTTTACAAAATTGGAGAACCTCTGACATTTTCTACTTTGTTTTTTCCAAAACAGAAAGGAAATACTGCTCTTCACATTGCATCTTTGGCTGGACAAGCAGAAGTTGTCAAAGTCCTTGTTAAGGAAGGAGCCAATATTAATGCACAGTCTCAGGTATTAGAGATTTTCTCTAATGGAAATGAATTTAAATTAGAATGATTTTATGAAGTTGTTTTAATGAGTTTATCTAACTGCTATGTAGAGATGTTTATTATAAATCCAGTCATTTATTTAAGCAAATTATGTTATTAACTCATGCAATTAAATTTCTTACTTTTTGACATATTGTAATCTCCCTTTTAATGTAACTGAACACTTGACAAATGTAAGTCTATCATTGTCTTTAAGTACTTTATAAAAGAATGTAGTGATTGTTTTAAGAATGACAGTAACATCCACGAATATGAATTACTTATGCCAGTTCTGTATGGCTCTATGAAAGTATTCTTTCTCCTTAAATTTAAAAAATTCTCAAAAGATTGACATTCTACTGGGGAAGCCTGCTGTTAAGTGGGAAGCACACTATTTTGGTTATCTCAAACTTCAAATGTGGATTTTACAAAAATGTGGATTTTTGTGCTTTAACAAAGAGAAACAGGCAAAATTCACTCCCATAGCCTTGAAATGCACATAGTAATGAAGAGGAAATGCAGGGTCTTAATGAACTTAAGAAAACATTTAAATAATACTTATATAGTCAAAATTATACTATTAAGTTGACTCCTTTTTATTTCCTGGTCAAGAAGGGGAGAAAAATGTTTTGCCCAAGTTTTACTCTTGATGTCTATAATACATATATACAGGATCTGATTTGTGTATCTTACTAATGAAATCCATTCCTTCAGCATACACAAGGCCTTGGGGTTGGTGACCTGCACCCCTCTCAAAATAAACCACAAAAACATTCTTTCTATTTTTTCAGTTTTTCTCATTAGCTTTTCTGAGCACATAGGCCACATCATGGGCAATATTAACAAAAGAAGCCAGCTCCTTTTTATCCATTCTTTGAGATAACATCATCAACTTGCCTTTGTGTAGAAACATCTATTTCCTCTATTGTTCATTTATTCATCACATACACATGGCCCTGGTTGTATAGATGACACAAGTTCTAGATCCAGGGATTACTAAAGGCAAAGGTTAAAACCAGCCATAGTTTTTAAAATTTTGGTTGTAGGGAAAAAAAAAATCTGTTAATACTGTGACAGGTAGGACACCATGCATTTTTATCTCTGTAATATCAGTGTTTTAATTAGTTCCAATTCTTTTTCCTTACAACTACAACTTTAAGTTAAATATATACCAGTATTTTAATATGAATTGAAAATATGTATTAGCCTGAAGTCTTTATTGCATAAACATTTAAAATTTGGTAATATCTATAATGAATATTAGTATATCCAATAGGGTATAATAGCATCTTAAGCTTGGAGACAAAGAACTGTACAAAATTCACTGCTCCAAAGTAAAGAATAAAGACTATTTTATAGCAAGGGAGCATCTGTTTGCATTAGAGCAGAGATTCTCCAACAATAGCCTTGCATCACAATCACCTGCTGGATTTGTTCAAACACGTTTCTAGGGCACACCTCAGAGTTTATGACTCCATTCTGTGGTGGTGCCTGAGAATCTTCATTTTTCACAAGTTCTCAGATACTGCTAATGCTGCTGGTCCAGGAACTACTGCTTTAAAGAATGTGAGAGAAAACTGGGGGTAAGATGTTGCAGTAAATTTCATTAAGTGTAAATTTAACTGCACATCTAAATCAATAGTATACTTACAAAGCATAGGAATGAAAGCAGGTTATGTTCAATTACTCAGAGGAGGCTTCCCTTACTTTAATGGGGAATTCACGTATACATCAGTGCTGTTAGTATCTACAAAAAGAACAAGGTTACATTTCTCAAAATGGATAAGTTGAACATAGTAATGTCATAAAAGTTGACAGGTGGCCAATGCTGCAAAGTAAATGCTTGTTAAAGCTGTAATATCCATTATTCTACAATGGCTACTGGAAATTCATATGCTTCAGAGACTTTTCAAGGAGAATAAGCTAATGTTATCTTATCAAGAATTTACTTTCAGAGGCCATGAACCTTTTCTTTATGGTCACAACCATTTCAGATTTTAACATCTTCAAAATAGATGTATATCATCATTAAGAGACCACAATAACCCTTATTTGTGCATATACTAAAGATCCACTTAAGATTTATGTTGTAGGGATTCCTGGCAAATAGCTTCAAACTGATTTTTATATACCCAGAAGGTTTTTGAGTGAGAAAAATCAATGGTTTTCTAAATGCCTAAATCATTTGATGAGGCCTATGACATCATTTGCTATTATTGAATTTAGGTAGCCATCATTCTCAGTTGACAAAAAATGTATAATTACTTAGAATTTTCAGTAATTCAATGATTGAAATTAAAATACATGAATTTATATTAGCAGGTTGATTATTTTGTCACTGTGTACAAGCAAATCCCAAAAAGCATGGTTTTAAGGCCATTGAGGGCTGATATGAATCCTTCCTTATATTTGATTCCTCACAGTTCTATCTTATTTAAAATACAAATTTATTTTTATATATGTTTCCAGGTATTTTTATTAGTACATATGGTAAAAAGTAATTTTTCATAAAATTTTGAGATTTCAAATATCTTGAATAGGAAATATTAGGAAAATTACATAAGAAAAAATATAGGAAAATATTTTTAAACTATTTTTTCTTTCTTTTTTTTTAAACTACAATACAAATTCCTTTATGTGATATCATGAGGTATTGGGTAGATGGGCAGACACATGACCATGGCAGATGGATAGGAACTTCCTTTTGGGAACCACAAAAAGTACAGAGGTATCTCAAATGCACAATATAAATTCTGAATTTTGTATGGAAATTATGCCTTCTTCTACATCTTTCTAAGAATATATTATATAATTCAAGGCACTGAAATATAGAGTAGTCTGAAATTGTAATTTTCCTAACAAGCATCTGAAAGTAGACTACTAAAATTATTTTTGAAATAAGAATGTAAAATACTCTCTGAAAAATTCTAAGAAATAGATATTCAGTAAAAAATTTGGAGTCCATAAGGTTATAAGAGAAGCAAATATTAATAGATTTTTTTAGCATTCACTATATAAATTATGAGAAACATGTGAGGCTTACTTCCACATGTGTTAAAGAAAGAATTATTCAGTGATGTTTGCTAAAGCACGGTAAGGAAAACTTTCATCAGGGCCACTGCAGTAGATATAGGGGTCACTGCAATGAGGTCCAGTGGTGGAGGAGATTGGGTTTGACTCTGAATATAACATGGGCAAGTGAGAATTTATGGCCAAGGAGCAGTGTGGGGCGAGTGGAAAGAAATTATTCAGAATAAGCATCAGAAATAAGGGAGATTCTGGTGAAACTGACTTTTGGGATTTTTGCTGAAGACACACCAGGCTGATCAGACCTCACCTGGGGAATGGTGTAGGATGAAGAACCTGATCAGATATTGAGGATGCTCACATATGACTAAACTGATTTGGCAGGGTTCTTTTGCTAAAACTGGATTTTACAAGGAAGTGCACAGATGGGTCTATGAGAAGTTTCAGAAGCTTGACTGAAGTTTGGCCAACCAAAGAATCTTTGTCATTCATCACATGTCATAGTACTAATTTTGGTAAACAAAGTCCTCAATTCATGAGAGTCCCAAAACACCATCAGAATCAATTTATATACTTTAAATGGATTATGTAACTGTTATTATAACAAAGAACAAATGTTTATTCAGCAGTGTCAGCAGTGTGGCCTTTAAAAATTACCCTGACCATGTAGCTCTCTGGCTTGGTTCTTTGGTCTCCTGGATTCAGTGATATGGAGATCTCATCTACCTCAGTGAAAGCTGTCTTGGGGAAATAATAGGAAAGAACATCAAATTAGAGTGAATTGAGGAATGTTGTTTTGAGGATGGCTGTTGCTTTCTAAGAACAGGCACACTTAGGAAATCTTTACTAGACATATTAACATGAACCACACAAGTAGCTGAATGCTTTCCATCTGTCTGCATGGGCATTTGTTGGGTTACTTTTGTAACCTGTAAATCTATTAGACTCAAAGACATGATTTAAAAAGTTATTCTAATTCTATCTTGTTATAAAAAATTATGCTTTGGAAAAATTTTTAAATATTCTGAGTCATGAATTCCTTTAAATATTTGTGGTTTTTATTTGCTTTTTGCCCATTGATACTTTCTTATCTTTGGCTTAGTTTTGTAATGTGTATCTACAGTTTCTCCAAGATGGTAAATTTCTTGGGAGAAGACTTTTTTGTAACGTGTTTTCAAAAAATAATTTTAGGATTTCACAGATATATGATTAAAAGCTGAACATATGCATGCATACTCTTTATGTATTAATAATTAGCTTTGGGCTGGGATTGTAGCTCAGTGGTAGAGCGCTTGCCTCGCATGCGTGAGGCCCTGGGTTCGATCCTCAGCACCACATACAAAGCAATAAAATAAAGACATTGTGTCCATCTACAACTAAGAAACAAAATATTTAAAAAAATAATAATAATAATTAGCTTTGTTGCAATTTCTATCATTCCTAATAGATGTTAATGTAATAATAATACAAGTAATAATATTGACTGCCATGAGCCATCTCTGGTCCATTATGTATATCTTTTTATCTTCATTTACACTGTCATTGTTGATGACAAATTGAGACTCAGATGGTCCCTTTGCTTGTCCATAATCTTCATTCCATGCAACATTTCTGCTCATAGTTCCTATAGCAGTTCTAGCTTCCTTCCAGACTGAAAGAATATATATATTATTTCATATATATATATATATACACATATATGTGTATATATATATTTGTTATCAGGGATTGAACCCAGGGGTGCTTAACTACTGAGCCACATCCCCAGCTCTTTTTAATATTTTATTTAGAGATAGAGCCTCACTAAGTTGCTGAGGCTGGCTTTGAGCTTGCAATCCTCCTGCCTCAGCCTCCTGAGCCACTGGGTTTACAGGCGTGCGCTACCACTAATTTTTAAAATTATTTTTTGTTCTAGCCTAAGTCATATTCAGGCCCATATAAGCTGATTCTCCTGAAGTAGAATTTATGCAAAGAATTAAGATGGAAAATATTCACTTAGCACTTTTTATGAACTATGAATGCTATAGCTCTGCAAAATGTTTAAAACATGAGAGAGGTTTTGCTGTTGCTTTCAAGAAAATCTGGTCTTCAAATCCCCTTTTATTTTTTTTCTGCAAAAAATATAAATTTTAATTCTTATTAGAGTATTTTTCCTTTGGGTGTCTATTATATTGACTAAATATAACATCATTAAAATCTTAATGACCCCTGTACTAATGCAAAATTACCTTCAAAGTCTCTATATGTTCTTTTGTTTTTACACAAGAAAACTTTTTATGTTACATACATTTTTAAAATATCTTTTAGATATTGGTGGACATTTATTTTATTAACTTATTTATGTGTGGTGCTGAGAATCGAACCCAGTGCCTCAACACATGCTAGACAAGTGCTCTACCACTGAGCCATAACTCCAGCCCTATGTTCCGTATATTTTTTGACATTTAAAATATAGCAAGTTAGGGCTGGGGATGCCATTCAGTGGTAGAGGACTTGCCTA
>PVHX01032339.1:0-14025 GCA_004024805.1 Geosciurus inauris | reverse complement strand
TTGTGCTGCTATAACAGAATACCATGGATTGGATAATTTATAATAAACAGAAATTTATGTCTCACAGTTTTAGAGTCTGGCAAGTCCAAGATGAAGATGCTGGCATCTGGTGAGAGAACAAGAGAGAGCAAGAGTGAGAGCATGTTTAAAGAGGGGGAAGAACTCACTCTTTCACAAGGAACCCACTCCAGTAATGAGAACATTAACCCACACATGAGGGTGGTGCCCCATAGCCCAGAAAACCTCCCATTTTGGCTTCACCTCCCAACATTACTACATTCAGAATCAAGTTTCCAGCACAACTTTGGGGGACACATTTAAAGCATAGGATTCTGTCCCTGCTTCCAAAAATTCATATCCTTCTCACCACAAAATACATTCACTCCATTCCAATAGCACCAAGTCTTAACTTGTTTTTACCACCATTTCAAAAGGCCAGTGTCTATATCAGACGTGGCTGAGACTCAAGACACCATTCATCCTGAGGCAAGTTTCCCTTTAGCTGTGAGCCTGTGAAATTAAACAAGTTATCTACTTCTAAAACACAATGGTAGAAGAGGCCCAGGATAGACATTCCCATTTCAAAAGAGAGAAACAGACAAGAAGAAAGGGTAACTGGTCCCAAGTAAACCTAAAACTAAACATGGTGAACACCATCATTCTTTCTTGAGACAGAGTCTCGCTATAATGTTCAGGCAAGTCTTGTACTCCGTAGCTCAAGTGTTGGTCCTGCCTCAGCCTCCCATGTAGCTGGGACTATTGTGCTTAGCAAGCAATACCAAATCTTTTTATTTTTTTGGTGGTGGGGCGGTGGTACTGGGGATTGAACTCAGGGGCACTCAACCACTGAGCCACATCTCCAGCCGTTTTTGTATTTTATTTAGAGACAGGGTCTCACTGAGCTGATTGGTGCCTTGTCATTGCTGAGGCTGGTTTTGAGCTCTCAATCCTCCTGCCTCAGCCTCCTGAGCCACTGGGATTATAGGAGCATGCCACTGCGTCCCGTGTAATGCCAAAACTTAAGCCTCCAGAATAATCTTCCTTAACTCCATCTCCATGTTTCTTAGAACACTGAGGTGAGGATTGATCCCCAAGGCCTCAGGAAACCCCACCCTGTGGCTTTGCTGAGCTCAGCCTTGCAGCAACTCTCCTGAGTTGAACACTTGCACCTGTAGGTATCCAAGGCTGGCTCTGTACACTGTGGCTTTACAATTTCAGGGTTTGGAGACAGCACTGGGTGGAGGCCCACATGGCCCCACAGCTGGAGCACTCAGCCCGTCTGCAGAGTCAGCATAATATGAACATAGCAGAGGTTTAACACTTGGGTGCTCTGGAGCAGGAGTACAAACTGCACCTGATTCTATCTGAGCCATAGTTGATGTGCCCAAGAAATGCTGCATAAGAAAGCAGGGAGCAGAGGCTTGAGGGACAAGGTAGCAACTGCTGATGTCACTCTCCTGGGGCTTTCTCAACAATCTCTAAAAGGCCTTCTGGGTCATTATTGTGTCTTGACAAAATGAATCTGGCTTCCCTCTATCCATACGAATCCCTTTACCAAAGCATCAATTGGCTTTATTGCCCATATTTCTACCAATTTTCTGATCATAACCACTTACATAATATCAGTACCTTTGCATGTTTTCTTATTCTTCACATGGCTAGGTTAGGGATGTTCCGAATTTTTATGTTTTACTTCCTTGTACAAATTCATCTTTGAATTTTTCTCTCTTTTCTCATTTTACTGTATGCAGGTAGAAGAAGCTAGGCAACTCCTTCAATGCTCTGTTTGGTAATTTCTTCTTCTAGACACTAGTTCATTGTTCTTCAATTCTACATTCTATAAAGCCTTGGCCCTGGAACAATTCAGCCAAGTTCTTTGTCGCTTTGCAACAGGATGACCTCATTCACGTCTCAAACATTGTGTTACTCACTTCCATCTGAGATCTCATCAGAATTGGCTTTATTGCCCATATTTCTACCAATTTTCTGATCATAACCACTTACATAATATCTAAGAAGTTTCCAGCTGAATTCTTTCACTGAAATTTTTTATTGTCTTCTGAGCCCCCACCAGAATGCACCCTTAACACTCCTGTTATGGAAATCTAGGCATTTTTGAGCCTTCTCTTCCAAATTCTTCCAATTGTTCTTGCTTACCCAGTTCCAAGGATGCCTCCACATTTTCAGGTATTGTACCTGGTATTAATTTTTTAGTCTTAGTTCATTTTGTGTTGCTATGATAGAAATGCCACATACTTAGCAATTTATGATCATAAACTTTATTTTTCTCATAGTTCTGGATGCTAGGAAATATAAGATGGAGAGACTGGAAACTGGTAAAGGCTTTCTTGCTGCATCATCCCATGGAAGGTGAGGATGTGAAAGAAAGAGAGCAAAAGGAGGACAAACTCATCCTTTTATAAAGAGCATTATAGCATTAATATATTCATGAGGGGGTGCCCTATGACCCAAATACCACCTGTTAGACCCACCTCCCAAGACTGTTGCATTAGGGATCAAGTTTCTAACACTTGAACTTTAGGCAACACTTTTTTTTAAAAAAATATTTTTATTTTAGTTGTAGATGAACACAATATCTTTATTTATTTATTCTTATGTGGTGCTGAGGCTCGAACCCAGTGCCTCATGCCTACAAGGCAAACGCTCTACCACTGAGCTAGAATCCCAGCCCTTCAGGCAACACTTTTAAAACTCCAGATTCTCCATACCAATTTGTTGTCAAACCAAATTAATTCTATTTTCTAAATATCTTTGACAATTGTATTTGTCTTACCATAATAATTAGCTCATCCTAATTCAGGGCCTCTTCATGTTTCTTTAGGGCGACATCAATAGCCTCCCTACTGATCTCTCCATTTTTAGTGATTTGGTCACTCTAATCTTTCTTATAGTGTATTTTGATAAGTATTTTTGGTAAATATTAAGTGTCTGGTATTGAAAACTCAACACTAGGTTATCAGCGTGAGTGAGAAACATTTCTGATACTTTACAAGAATTTCACTGCTCCTATATGGTTTGAATCTCCGGTATCCCACAAAGGTCTGGGTGGCTTGGTTCCCAGCATGATGTTACTTACTGGAAGGTGGTGGAAACGTTCAGAGGTGGGCCCTAGAAGGAGGCCTTTGGATCATTAGGAGTATGCCCTCAAAAGGAATTGTAGAGCCCTGGGAACTTCTTTCTTTTATCTTTTGCTTGTGGCATGAAGTGGATGCTTTATGCTTTAATTCGCGCTCTCACAAAGGATGTGCTGCTTTGCCACAGGCCCAAAAGCAACAGGGCCATTCACGCACAGACTAAAACCTTGAAAACTGTGAGACAAGATAAAACTGTTTTCATTATAAATTAATTAGTTCAGGTATTTGTTATGATGATGGAAAGCTTGACTCACACAGCTGCTTAGCAGGGAAGACAAACACATAAAAAGGTTTCTTTAACCTGGTGTTGCAAGTGCAATGACAGAAATATGTGTAACATACCATGGGAACGCACAGTTATCTTAAAGTTGCTACCAAGATTTTCTTCCCAGAGAGCATATTTAATTTTCAAAATACTTCAATCATAACCACTAGCCTCCAACAGAGGTTACAAACACAAATACCGGTGGGTGGCCAGCAGGAACAAATATAAGTAGTCAACAGATGTTAACAGATGTAAGATCAGGTAGGGGTAGCGAGTTTGGAAACTGACCAACTGCAGAATACTTCCCAGACCAAAGGGTCACTACTCAGCTCTAGCCAGCTGTGCCAAATGAGGCTCACTGTGACCATATATTCTGTTTCAGTTTTAGTTTTTTATTTGTTTTGTTTTCCCCAGGAGAAGCTGGAAACCTAGAGTTTTGTGCTATGTCTCTCTCTGAATTTTTAAAATGTTTCTATTTTTTGTAATTCAAATTATGACTCCTACTAATAACAGTGATGACCTTACCACAGAGAAAAACACTGTGTTGCTAACTGTAAGACATCTGTGGGCCTCTGGCTTGTGACCTTTGGCTTATGAAATAGTCAAATGATTTAGCAAGATATCTAACACTGCGTAATCTGTACCCAATCTGCTTTTCTCTCTAAACTTCTAGGTCAGCCCATATCAAGAACACTGTTATTTCTGGAATACACCTTCCATTCACATGCCAAATATCTTTCTGCTTTCTGCCTGCAATACTACCCTTCTATTTCTTATCAACTTGCTGAAATTTTATTCCTCTTTCAAAGGACTCCAATTTATATGTCAGTTACTATGTAAAAGCCTCCCTTGTATGTGCAAAATAAAATTAATTTTTCTTTTTTTCTCATACAACATTCTATTGCCACTACCAAAAGAATGCTTGCATTTGGTTAAAAATCCCACCAGTTATAAGTTTTTCCTCTGCTTTTAAATTGTTTAATATTTTTCACAACCCAACAGTTTTTTGGTTCTAAAGCTTAGTTAAATACAGTTTTGAGGGTTTGTAATATTTCACACAGAGTTCAAAGTGCATGGCATGAAGTTAACTTTGTAACCTCAGTCTTCTATGTGGCTAGTGCCTGATTTTCCCCCCAAGTATATTTTAATACCCTGATAACATCTGTAATTCATTTTGTATTGCTGCTATGACAAATTATCTCAAATTTAGTGGATTGAAACAACACTAATTTATTATTTCTCAGGCAAGAGGTTCTACCTTCATCTCAGTGGGCTAAAATGAATGTGGTAGGCAAACTGCATTCCCTCACAGAGGTTCTAATGGAGCCAGTTACAGTTTCCAGTGGCTGCCTGCCTGGCCCCTTTCCTGTGTGTTCAAAGCCAACAATGGTGGGTTGTGTCCTCAGAGGCAAAACTCTGACTTTTCTTCTGATTCTCTATTTCACTTCTTTTGATAGCATTCAACTATTCCAGGAAATTGTCTTTATTTTAGAGTCAGTTTATTAACAACCTTAGTTTTATCTGCAATCTTAATATCTCCTTTCCATGGAATCTAACATATGCATAAATTCCAGGGATTGGATTATGGACAACTTTGAGATCCTACTACTATGCCTATCACATCATATCCCTGATGGCAATGTATTATGACATCAAGGAAAGTATATTAAAAAGAAGAAGAAAGAAAAAGGAGAAGGAGGAGGGCTCAACATCCTCTTTATCAAATCTACAGGGTAAAGAAAAATGCCTTGTTTTTCCAATTGATCTTTGTTTGGCCTTACAAATTAGGAATATATGGAGAACATAGGTCCATGCATGTGTCTAGGCATTCACATAGATCTTGCTGCAGATGAACAACTGACCTGATCATACCTACTTTTAAAAACTTTGTACATTTCCCACTATTAAGATTGACCAAAACAAATAAAAAAAATAAAATAAAATTGAAACAAAATTGGCTATAAAAAAAAAAAAAAGATTGACCAAAACAATCTTTTTCTCTAAATTTACAGGTGGAAAAATTCAGCCCAGATACAAACTTTTCTATAGAACAACTGCTTATAATATTATCCTGTAAGTGAAAAGTTATATATATATATATTTATTATGTTTTAAAGAAATATCACTTTCCACAGTGATGATTAGATTTTTCCCATGGTTTATCCATATGTCAAAAATATCACATGCCAAAATCTCTTGACAAAAACATATCAATGTTATAATAAGTCAATCTGATTTCTGCTTTTCTTTTCTCACTTTTATTTTTTTTCAAGGCTGAAGTTGGAACCCAGAGCCTTCCACATATTAAGCAAATATACAGGCGTTGAGCTAAATCCCTAACCCCTAATTTCTGCTTTTTTTTGTTTGGCATTGTGCAAACTAATCAGGGTCCTTCAATAGCAGATTATGTCTAGTTGAGTTTTAAAACCAAAAGTATCTGCATAATCTGAATATTATGTAATATATGAATGATACAAACCATTTTTTTAATTGAACTGTGGATTGAACTCAAGGGTGCTTAACAATTGAGCCTTTTTATTTTGAGACAGGGTCTTGCTAAGTTGATTAGGACTTCTTTAAGTTGCTGAGGTTGGCTTCGAACTTGCAATCCTCCTACCTTGACCTCCCGAGCAGCCAGGATTACTGATGTATGCCACCACACCTGGCAATACAAATCATTTCTACATGTGTTATCATTTTATTTATTTATTTAATTTTGTTTTTTTAATATTAATTAATTTATTGATTCTAATTAGGTATACAGGATAGCAGAATGCACTTTGATTCATTGTACACAAATGCAGCACAACTTTTCATTTCTCTGGTTGTACACGATGTAGTGTTGCACTACATGTGCAGTCATAAATGTACCTAGGGTAATGATGTTCATCTCATTCTACTCTTTTTCCTGCCCCCATTTCTCCTTCCCTCCCCACCCTCCCCTTTGCCCAAAGTTCCTCCATTCCCCACCTCCATCATTTTGGATCAGCATCCACTTATCAGAGAGAACATTCAGCCTTTGATTTTATGGGATTGGCTTGTATTATCATTTTAGAAGACAAGAACAAACAAAATAACTTGAAATACTGCTTGGAAATGAAGCTTATCATTTGCGAATGGGTACCACTTCCCCTTTGAGGGTTTTCATGGCAGCTTTCATAGTTAAAACTCTTTATGTTTAGATGAACTCTTTACTACTTTAAAACAAGTTATATGAGGGATTCTTAATGAACCATGGGAAATATGGTCATCTGCTAGTCAGGATGCAATGTAAATGAAATGAATAAAATATTGTTTTCTAATTTTAGCAGATTAATAATCTATTTTGTATAAAATTATATCAAATAAAATGTCTTAAAATAACAAACATTCCACAGGTTATGAGGGTCAGGAATTCATTAATGGTTTACATCTTTTAAGGTTGTAATAAAAATATCATCTGTGGCTGCAATTTTTGGTGACTCGACTAGAGCTGAAAGACCAATTTCTCAGCTCACATGTACAGTCTTTTTTTAAAAAAATATATTTATTTTTTAGTTATAGGTGGACAGAATATCTTTATTTTATTTTTATGTGGTACTGAGGATCGAACCCAGTGCCTCACACGTGCTAGGCGAGCATGCTACCACTGCACCATAACCCCAGCCCCACATGTACAGTCTTTAGAGGTTGCAGTTCCTGTCCATGTGAGCCTCTCTCACCTGGCTTTTCCCTGAGCGATCATCCAACCCATAGAGAGGCAGAATCTATAGTAATTTTTAAAGACCTGGCCTGGGAAGTGATTATCACCCCTGCCATGTTGTATTTGTCACACAACCAACCCTGACAAAGTAGGGGAGGGAATTTATATGGACACAAACACTAGGAGGCAGCAATCATAGGGCCACCTTAGAGGCTGGATCACACAATTCATTCTACAATCCCCAATAAGTCTTCCTCCCCAAACACCCAACCGGGACAGGCATAGGTCAACTTTGAAAGACATTAAAAAGCATAAATGGAGACAAGCATCAACAGATCTTAGCAATTAGGAAGTAAGCTGGGCACAGGTTGACAATTCTTTAATTAAGACATAAGATCTAGGAATAATTCTTCAGGGCTTTTGGTTCTACCTTCACTCTTCATAAAGGCATCATGTTTTTGTAGGTGAGTAGTTTTTTTTTTGTTTGTTTGTTTTTTCAGCCTATCTCCTGCTTGCAAAAATTTGGCCTTTATTCTTTTGTAGAGTCTCTTTTCTTACAGTCCAAGCTTGGGGTATTTCTGTGACAAAAATTATCCCAAATACTTTGTGGGTCTCCTGTGGAACTAATTGGGACTCCATTAAATGATAAGCACAACCACAGATGTCTTTGAGAAAAGTTTTTTTTTTTTAATTTTCCTCATCATCTGATATAACTACAGGGAAAAATATCCTTAAACTCTTTTTTAGATGAAGAACATTAATGAGGCACATCCTAATGTATGAGTATTCTGAGGTATCAGCTTTGATCTTGCTGAGGTTTTATCAAAAGATTATATAGTCATATCTTCTTCTTTACCAGAAAACACAATGTATTTTATAACCTAGTCTTGACCTATTATTCCTTCTTATCTTTTTGGCCAGAAAGACATAAAGGGATGAGATGAAAGGAGATGTATAAATGGCCTGAATACCAGGAAGTAGGGATCATTGTTGACAATCTGGAAAGATATCTGGTTCAAGTTTCTATTCAAATACAAAATAGAAAATAAACGACAAGTCATGCATACTGGATGAATGTAAAGAGTTCATGTAGGTTTCTATGTGACCTCTAAATTTGTGTGATTAATAAAATAATAAATTGTATATATATGAATGAAATTCCTCTATTCCTTTCCAACTTTTTTATGTCCCCTGAGAACCATCATCCAATCATCAATCATCCATAGCCAAAAGTGCATGTATGAATGTGTGCACACACATAGAATCTTTTCAGTGGGAAGGGTAATTTGAATCATTACTATCAAAACACTGGAGCAAACATCATATGAAGTATAGCTACATTTTGGTACTCAGATACTAACTTTTCATTAATATTTCACCAAAACATAAAAGGCAAGGGATAGTTCAGCTATCTTTGAGATAATGGACATGAAAAGGACTATCATACTGAAATTTCTATCTTATATCTGCTTTATATCTTGGAGAAGGAATCAGCATAAATTTCCTGGGTTCTTCAGATTCAGTTGATGTCTTGTCTTAAGATCATAGTTCTGTCATTTTAAATTGGCTGCTATAATTGAAAGGAAGTTTACAAAACACTAGTGAACAATCTTCTAACTGATGACCCATTATGAGGCCTTTTCTACCATTGGAATATAATCATTTGAATACCAGCCTAAGACTAAGAAAGTAGCAGATAAAGCTCTGCAATAGCTCCAAGAAAGGTGAGCAACTGTAGACATGATAACCTGGGTTCAGAAGTTAAAAGCTGTTATCAGCAGTTTGTGCAGCCTTTTTATCAAGCCTATGTGTGACGTTGCATCATTGGCAATGTTCACTACAATCAGGATATGAGAACATCCAGAAGATCATACAAAATGTAAACTGCTACTAACTATAAGATTTGTGATTTTTTCTGGAAGTTAGAAACCTCAAATTCTTTAAAGGAGCTGATTTTTTAATGCAACTATAGAGTGCCTTATTTATTCTGATAGTGGGGGTTAATCAAAATCAAATAATAGTATAAACTACAGACTCTTAAATAGGTGCAATGAACATAAGATTTCAAAACATATTAACCAAGGGCAAATATTGGGTGAAATCACATCAGCTATATTTTTATAGTTTGCAAGAGACTTTTGTATTTATTATTATAGTTAATTCTTATAATGTTTTGCTTGTATAATTATATCACATCAACTTTAACTTGCTAGCTTCAAGGGTAAATATGAGGCCAATGTGGTAGAAGTGTCCCATTTTTGAACCTGTGCATGTCTGTATTTGCAACTCTTTTTACTCATGGAGTTTATAGAATCAGAGATAAGTGGCACTAAGTGGATTGTGATTTTTTTTCTTGAAACTTTTTGAATGCTGTTAACTCTTGTTTTGGCATTATCTCAGCATTTCACAGAAAAATAAAATTCATCCTTCTCCTTCTCATGTCCTTCCCCTCTCCCTACCTTTTCCCTCCTTTGCTATAATTTCCCTTATAAATTTTCTGTTTCCACATCCATTGTCAACACAAAGCTCTATATAATTTCCCAGTTTCTTCGTTTATAGCATACATCCTTATATTTGTACCTCCTCTATGTGTTCTTTTAAAAAATATAAATACTTAAGATCTTTAAGTGTCATTTAGAGACCAACTGGTGACATCTATGCTTATGTCTTCAGCAGTACTGCACATATACTAGTACAGTCAGATGAAGAGCCATTCCATTTTACTCTTTATTGATGCTCACTGCTTATCAAATCCATGTTCTCATCTTTCCCCTGGACAAGAGTGTATTTCCTGATTTCTCCTGCAATTGTGTTCTTGTGCCGGAGACTGAGCTCTTGAAGTATCTGGTTTCTGAAAAGAAGATAGATCCTACTGGAGTCTGCAGGCTCAGTGCTGTGGTGATAAAGAGCACAAATATGATGGGTGCTTCATATAGGGCTCTTCTCCAACACAAGAATGTATTGGAGGAATACAAGTGAGATACAGTCAGCTGAGAATAAGTTAGAATATATAACCCAGTCTCAAAGGGTCAAGTGGTACCTTGGAAAGCTTTGGGGAATTGTATCTTGTTCCTTGGGACTGTTTTGCTTTATCTAACTGAGATCTAGACAAAGGCTCAGATGAGTCATGATGGCCAATGGAAATAGGGTAGAAAATTCATGACCATCACCATGGAGGTTAACATAAAAGCCATAAATTGTAATGCAGAAGGAAAGAGTTAACATTCAAGGATAGCCCTCTTGTAGCACCAACTTGAGACTATCAACCACAGAAGAACAGCAGAATTGAGCAGTGGGAGACCATGGTCCTTCCTCTTTATCCTTCCCACCAAATTCTCCATTCATAGAATGAATAGCAATGGAGCAAGGCCTTCAGGCTTGAGGGGATGGGCAGTGGTCTGTGGATAAATGCTTATTAACAACTGTTTCTCTCTGGGTGGAAACGTGACTTGTAGCATCTGACCATTGTCACAGTGTAAATATTCCCATCAGGGTCAATTTCCAAAGATCATCACTGAATTTTGGTTGGGAAAGGATATATGAAATAAATTCCTGTGAGCTGGCTTAAGCCAGTTTCATCAAACTAAGGGCAAAAGAGAGAGTTCTAGTTGTGATATGAGATTATAATTCTACAATGAAAAATCTTAAGAATTAGCAAAAATGAGATAGTAATTGTCAAGGTTCCTGATAGATTACCCGTGAGAACGAGGCCAATTGGCAGCATTTATTGAAAAAGTAAAATCTATTTTATGTTTATAACTTAATGAGGGGGAATTTTTAATTAACTTGGTTGTAGAATTCTTGAATTCATAATCAAACAGTAAACTAAGAAAGGAATTCATCAAAGAGGGCCCTCAGAGGAACTCCATAGTGGACCTGAATCTAAAGAAGTTGTTTTCAGAGTGGTGCTTTCCATTTCTTGGTTAAGTTTAATTCTCCTACTTTATTCATCTTGATGCTATAATAAATATTCTATTTTCTTAATTCTCTTTTCAGGTAGTCCATTGTTGTGCAGAAGCAACTGACTTTTATATGGTGATTTGGTATACTGCAACTTTATTGGATTCTTTAATTCTGACTCTGTGTGTGTGTGTGTGTGTGTGTGGTCTTTAGGACTTTCTACTTACAAGATAATGTTATCTGCAAACAGAGATGATTTTACTTCCTTTTGTTTCTGGGTATTTTCCAAGAGTTATAGGAAGGTAAAGTAGGGTGTTGTTCAATGTGTATAATATTTCTCTTACATAATATGAATAAGTCCTAGAGATCTGTCAGGCAACATAGTGCCTGTAGTTAACAATACTTAATGTCAAGAGGAACCAAATAGAACAGAACAGGATGTCTAGAATAAAACCCACACATCTCAATGGATGCCCGGAACTTACACTGGAGAAGAAACAGTCTCTTCAATGAATAATGCTGGGAAAACTGGACATTCACATTCAGAAGAATGAAATTGAACTGTTACCTCACACCACATATAAAAATTATATCAAAATGGATTACAGGCTTAAATGTATGTCTGATACTATGCAACTGCTATAAGAAAGCGTACAAGAAAATTTTTGATATGGGTCCAGGAAATAACATTTTGAATATGATTCCAAAAGCACAGGCAAAAAAGCTAAAACAGACAAACTGGATTAGTCAAACTAAAAATCTTCTGCACAGCAAAGAAAATAATCAACAAACTGAATATTTGCAAACCAAGTATTTGAGAAATAGTTAGTATATAAAGTATATAGAGAATTCAGCAACCCAATTGTGAGAAAACAACCCTATTAAAGACCGGGCAAAGGACCTGAACAGGTATTTTTCAGAAGAAGACACACAAATGGTCAATGAGTTTATGAAAGAATACTCAACATTAGTAATCATCAGGGAAATGCAAATTAAAACTACCATGAGATAATACCTTACAACTGTCAGAAAGATTGTTACCAAAAAGACAAAGATAACAAGCGTTGGAGAGGATGTGGAGAAAAGGGATCCCTTGTACACTATCGGTATAAGTGTAAATTAGTGCATCCATTATGGAATTCAGTATGAAGAGTCCTCAAAAAAAAAGTAACTTCCTTATGATTCAGCAGTGTCATTTCTGGGTATTTATCCAAAAGAATTAAGAACAGTATGTTGAAGAGACATCTGCACTCTCATGTTTACTGCTGTATTATTCACAATTGAAAAGATAACTGAGTCCACTTAGATGTCCCATTATGGATGAAGGAGTTCAAAAGGTTTTAAAAAGCATGACACTACCCCACCACACACACACAATAGAATATAATTCAGGCTTAAAAAAGGAGGAAATCCTGTTACTTATGACCACATAGATAAACCTGGGGGGACGTTATGCCAAGTGAAATAAGCCAGGCACAGAAACACAAATTGCATAATCTCACTTGCAAGTGAAATCTGAAAACAAGGAACTGATTAGAAGCAGAAGGTGGAATGGTGGTTGCTAGGGGTTGGGGTGAGGGGAGAGAAAATTGAGGGACATTAGTCAAAAGGCACAAAATTTCAGTTAGGATGAAGAAGTTGTGAAGAATTATTGTACAGCAGTGTGACTCTAATTAATAATGACATGTTGTATACTTGAAAATTGCTGAGAGAATAGGAATTAAATATTCTTACCACAAAAATGATCAAAGTATCATTGAATCAATCATTTCACAGTGCATATACATTGTACACCATAAAGTATATGATTTTTATTTTTTGATTATACTTAATAAAGCAGAGGGGAAATTTTTAAGAGGATAAATTGTATGTTAAGTTTTCTTACAACAACAGAAAATGAAATAAAACAAAACAAAAATCCAGGGCACAAAGACCTTTTTTGAAGTGATGTCTATTACCTTGATTGTGTTGATGGCTTCATGGGTTTAATGCTTATATTCAAACTCTACAAGTTGTATAAATTAAACAGAGGCAGCTTTTACATAGCCATTATACCCTAATAAAGCTGTTTGTTTATTGACTAGTGGCTGAAATACAGACTTTGTGGCTGCTGCTGGGTTCCTCCTCTCCTAGTGGCATTGGTGTAGGTCTGCGACCACAAACGCCTTGCATGTGGGGAACAGCATGTCTAAAACCAGCCCTTCATGACTGTGTGAAAGGCTGGTCTTCACTAGAAAAAGGTAAGAAAAAAGCCTCCCTCACCTCCTTTGGGGGAAAGAAGCAAAGGAATCTTTCATCGACTTGGGATCTTCAGAAGAAAAAGACCATCCATAAAAGCCATTTCTAAGGTTAGGGTCTTCACATAAAAACTAACGAGCAACAGGTACACCTGGAATGAGGCGAGGTCAAGCAAAAGGATCTGGAGAGAAATGTGCACAGCTCAGAGCACATAAGATTCCCATCCAACACAAGCCCTCTTGGGGATGATGTCACACACATCACAGAATACCCACGGAAGTGAACCACTCTGAAAGCTAAACAGCAGAGGAAAAATGGAATCAACCCATAACTAGAAAAAAAAATATACAGGCATCCTAAAGGAGACTTCAATATGAAAAATGTAAATATTTGATAAGATAAAGGAAAGAATGAAACACATAAACTAGAAGAGCAACATGAAACAGAAAATTGAGATTTTATAAAAAAACAAATAAATTTGGAAAGAAAGTATAGCCACTGAACTTAAAAAAAATCAAAACTCAATAATCATATAAATAGATTAGACACAAAAGATTGTGCAATTGCAAGAAGGATTTGGGGAAATTATCTAGAAAATGGCATAAAAAATAACCAAACAGCGAGGGGCGGTTCCAAGATGGCGGCCTAGACGGACGCTGTGGTCAGTCTCTCCAGAGCCAGAGGTTGAAGTTGTGGAAATACCATCTCCCAGCCAGCTTCTGGATATCATCATACAGCTACCCGGGCAGGAATTTCACTTGCGCGTGTAAGCAGGGCCACCAGCC
>PVHX01032338.1:0-14023 GCA_004024805.1 Geosciurus inauris | reverse complement strand
CCTGGCTACCGCTGCCTCCCGGTGGCCCTGTGCTCACACACACGAGCGAGACTCTTGCGTGGGGCGGCAAGGCGCAGGGAGCTGCCAAAAAACTGGTTGGAAGATGGCACCCCGCTACTTCCAGTCTCAGTCTCGGATAGCCGGAGCCCTGGGCCGAGGCCCAGGCTGCAACCGCGCCTCTCCGGCCGGCGCTGAAACCACGCCTCCCGGCCACCACTGCCTCCCGGTGGCCCTGTGCTCACACATACACGAGCGAAATTCCTGCGTGGGATGTTGAGCCGCAGAATGATGCCAGGAAGCTGGCTGGAAAACGGCACCTCCACCACTTCCAGCTTTGGTCCCTGAGAGCCTAGCGCAGAGTGGACTGTCTAGGCCGCCATCTTGGAACCGCCTCATTCACATTTAAAAAACAACCAAAGACCACTATTACCAGTCTCTAAAAATTTATTTTTTGTACTTTTTAAAAATATTGTCTCTAGCCGGGTGCGGTGGTGCATGCCTGTAATCCCAGCATTTAGGGAGGCTGAGACAGGAGAATCGCAAGTTCAAAGCCAGCCTCAGCAACGGCGAGGTGCTAAGCAACTCAGTGAGACCCCGTCTCTACATAAAACACAAAAATAAGGCTGGGGATGTGGCTCAGGGGTCTACTGCCCTGAGTTCAATCTCTAGTACCAAAAAAAAAAAAAATTATCTCATTTGTCTTAAGTCCTGTTTAAAATTTGGCCAAAAAAATGTGGCTTTGCTTTTGTTATAGCAAAAACTGAAAAGGACAAAGAGATAGAAAACATACTCTAGCTTTGCTTCAATTTAATTCAGACAACACTTTGTGAATCACTTCTAAGCTAGACAGAGTTCCTGACTTTGGGAACGTGTCATTTGGGGGTACATGCAATTAAAGACATTTGTAGTCCAATTCGGAGAGAAATTTAACTCCAAGTTGGGGAAGAATAGGGGCTGGGGTTAGGTCAAGTCAAGAAAGCTCTTCAGAAAGGTGATATCTACACATAATCCCCAAACTCAACTACTCTCAGAATTTCCAGGGAAGTTTTTGAAACTACATATTTCAGGATCTCCCTCTGGATCTTTTGAATCAGAATCTACATAAGAGAAGATTGCATATGCACAAGCCTCTCTGGGGTAAAACTGAAGCCATGGTCCCATGCTGGGATCTGGAAAGAGAAGTAAAATCAAGGATGTGTAGGATCCTGGAGATGAGAAAGAGCACACTGGAGAAAGAACTGAAAACAACTGGGCATGTTTTAGTCAAATTTTTCTGTAACATTTTTCTTTTGCTGTGACCAAAAGACCTAACAAGAATAATTTTAAGGAGGAAAAGTTTATTTAGGGGCTCATGGTTTCAGAGGTCTCAGTCCATAGACAGCTGACTCCATTCCTCCTGGCCTGAGGTGAGGCAGAATATCATGGCAGAAGCATGTAGCAGAGGAAAGCAGCCGGAGATATGGCACCAGGAGACACAGAAAGATCCCCTTACCACAGACAAGATATGTACACAATGGAAGGCCTCCAGTGACCCATCTCCTCCAGTCACACCCTACCTCCCTGCAGTTACGGCTCAGTTAATTCATTCAAGTGGACTGATGCAAAGATTAGGTTAAAACTCTCAAAACCCAATTGTTTCAGCTCTGAACTTTCTTTCTGTAAAGCCAGGAGACAAAAAGGTGGTAAATAAATCCTCTAGGAAAGGCTTTATTGGGAAATACACTTCTGGGCGAATTCCCCTGTCCAACAGCAGGAGGGGAGAATTGCGCACATGTTCCTAGGTACAGAAAATTTAAAAAGCTCGGTCAGGAAGGGGAGGGCTTGAGGTAGGAAAAGGAGGTATCTGGAGTCTGTGTTCCCCTGGGGTTGGTCAGGGGATCCTGCTGAGGTCAGAGTCCTTCCAGGATGAGTCAGGAAAAGTCTACTGATTGGTAGGAGCATTACTGCTTACATGTCAGTGTCTGGTTGGCTGCTCCTTTGTGCATGTGGGCTGCTTGATGCTTTGTTCCCCATGGCTGCCCCAGCCTCCCCAAACGGACCTACATTTGTGTTATCTCACACACTGCCCAGAATAACTTCACTCTCCACCTAAGACTGCATTTAATGTTCACTTAAACTGGTCTCACTTGTAAATAAATATCAAGGTTGGTTTCAGCCCTCTCTCTATTAATGAAGCTGGATCATGTCCCAAAGACACACCATGTGATTATTTGTTGGCTGTCTCCCCCCCCCACCCCAGCCCTGCCCTGTCATATGACAATGTCCTGAGGTTGCACATTTCCTCCCTGTCTTCTTTAGAGTTATAATGTCATAGCACAAGAACCTGAGTGGACTCAAGGCAGTAAGAAAGAATGATTACATAATAGAGCAAAGGTGGTTTTTCTTTTCACATGGCAGCCAGCCTCACCTCTAGCCCAAGGTGCGTCAATACTAGTTCAACTTGTGAAAACTGAAGGAACAGAGACCAGCAGAAAGATTTAATAAAAACATTTAGTGGTAATAGGTCAAGAGGTAGATCATTGAAAACCACAAATTTCTCTCCAAGTCCATTTAAGTGAACACACTTGCACTAATAAGAACTGAGGTTTCTCGAAGCAGAGGAAGTAGATAAGTGAGAGAAAACCAAATCTTTGATAACAAAGATTATTATCTTTAAAAGTAACCACACACAAAGTAAACTGTGCTGGGGGACAACTTATAGGCATTTCCCCTCCATCCAATAGGTTTTCAAACAGGACAGTTATTGAAAAAAATCATAATATGGAGAATGTTGATTTAAATAGATATTGGCCAACAGGTCAACCAGTTCTCCACACAGCTTCTTAGAGCTCTTCTATTGGTGTTTTTGAAGACAGGTAGAAGAGTAACCAAAGAAGGGCAGGAGCAAACTCCTCGCCCCCACCATTGGGCCTGATCAAACAAGCAATTTGCACCCAAATCAAAAGACAGAGAGTCCAGGAGTTTCACTCACCCATACTCAGCAGTACATTCTCTAAAATGGAAAAGTGCTCACTGATAGAAAATATCTAACAGAGGTCATTATTCAGATCTAGAAATTAAGTTTAATTCAAGATAATAGCAAGAAGTATACAGAAGTATCTTTGTATCAGATTCTTGTTTTAGAGTCCTAAAATCCTCAAAAAGGAACTAAGTTACTATTCTTATGCTGCTCCTTTGAATGAAGTCAGAGTCCTTATAATAGTTTGGATCTTAAACTTCTCTTAAAGAACCATGTGTTAAAGGCTTGGTCACCAGGGTGATGTTATTGGAAGGAAATGGAAATTTTAAGAATTGTGACATAGTGGGAGGGCCTTAGGTCACTTGGGGTGTGCCTTTGAGAGGGATAGTGGGAGCCCAGAACCTTCCCATTCCCCTCTTTTGCTTCCCTAACCAGTTTTGTTCTGCCACACATTTCTACCATGATGTGCTTTAAAAAAAAAACAAAAACAAAAACAAAGCCAATCAATCATGGGCTGAAACCTCCAAAACTGTAAGCAGAAATAAACCTTTTTCTCTTTCTAAGTTGATTATCTCAGGTATTTTGTTATAGTGATGGAAAGCTAACACAATCCTGATCAACGGTAAAGCAATTTAAAACAGAAACCTAAAAGCTCAGCTCATAACTGAGCTCTCCTAAGAAAAAGAAAAGTTAACACAATGAAAATGTCACAGTTTTGAGCTATTCTTCCCTAGAGAGAGAAAGAAAAATGGAGCAATAAGCAGAAACAGAAGAATTCAGGGGAGATAAAGAAGCCAGAATATTCTGTTATCCATGGGCAGGTAGCTTGTCTATGTCTCACATTTCAACTGAACCCAAATTTTGAATGTATAAGTGAGATAGAATAATAACTCTTTCCTTGAGTGTTTGATATAGTCTGAAT
Organism: Geosciurus inauris; assembly: GCA_004024805.1. Taxonomy (NCBI): domain Eukaryota; kingdom Metazoa; phylum Chordata; class Mammalia; order Rodentia; family Sciuridae; genus Geosciurus; species Geosciurus inauris. Next base: position 10,142 of record PVHX01032338.1, on the reverse strand, counting down.
CTCGTGAATACGGATAGAGAAACATCTGTCTTCCACATCATCCGTCTATGGCCTGCCTTTGAGTAAAATCTTGGGTGGAACTAATAGCTCCAGTCATGCAAGTTGATGCCTCCAGGGGAAGGAGGTGAGAACACAGAAATATTAATACAGCCATCAGAGAAACCACTCAAAGCCAGCAGCTGACACTGTTTAGTCTCATTGACTTACAAGGACTGGGTAGTTTTAAAAGTGAATTATGAAAGCGGTTAAGGGTTTGCCTGAGGAAAATGTTGGCAGGTATCGAAACCAGACTGCTGTGGCCACTTCTAAGATTTCAGTTGACATGGTTTGTGGTTGAGAAGTCAGAAGGACTCCCCTGGAACTAGGGTTTAGTCCTTCCTAGTTGATGCCAAACCCAAGCCGGGCATGAAAGCCAATTTTTATAGAGTCAAAGGCACCGACAGTATATAAAGTTTTATAATCTGATTTCTACAACATGACTCTGGCTGTTTAAATTTCCATCATGTTGAGAATGCAGAATAAAAGACACCAAATGCAGGGGGCAAGTCTAGACCTGCTTGGGACCCAGGGGTTAAAAAGTTTATACTGGGTAATTACTTTCTGCCTGAAAAATTCAGTATCAAAATCAGGATTGGTCCTTAAGAGATAAGCCAGGACATTGCAACATCAAGGCAATATTCTTTCATTTTGCTTTCATTCCTGAAAGCAAATTAAGAAAATGTAGCCAAAATTTAAAAAATCAACTTCATTAATGATTATCCCACAAATACTGTATAGTATTTGTTTAATAAATGAACCAGGTATTAGTTCTTAATATACTTAATACACAGTGAGGTACTTAATTAAAATACAATTAGAATTACTACCATATTTTACATTTATTTTATTCCTAACTATTCATTATCATCCAGAAAGGCCTGGAATGCTTTCTATGGCAATTTCCTGTTCCTGACTACAAAGTCACATTACTTTCTAGATTCACCCCACAGTACAGATGCCAAAAATCACAGAATTGCTTATTTCTGGTGCTCCGCTTGAACAGGACATGCCTAGTCTTCAGATGGGTGGCTCATTGACACAGAATGAGCACCTCATTTAAAGTCAAGAGACCTGGTGAGGGGCCCAAGCTCTACGACCTCCTGCCCCACTGACACTGGGCCAACTTACAGTGATCCATGCTTCCGTCTTAGTTTATTTCTGTGTCCTTTAAAACACATCAGTTCTGCTCTTAAGTTCTTTAATTTTTGTCATTAAAGAGTTTTATTGCATCTACTAGAACCATGATTTTATAAAACATGGACACACTAAAGTTAACAACTTCAAGCTACCTAGTCATTGCATAAATATGGCCAGCAAAGTCAAATGTTGTTTACTGAATATGATATTGTCATTAACATCATACCCTTTGGAGTCAACTTTTGAGTTCATATCCCATCTCTGACATCAACTAGAGGTGCAACCTTGAGCAAGTTCCTTAACTTTAGGCCCGAGAGTTTAAAAGGTATCCGTCTTAGAGCTTTCAATGAGGAAAATAAGGTACATGCCTCATGCAATAATTATGTGAGAATTCAGAGCAATAATTCATGTAAAGTTATTAAAACAAGAGTGCCTAATGCATAGCAGAATGCTAGATGGTCTGTTTTTATCAAATCAATATTTTACATAATTTAAAAAGCAAAATAGTAGTGAGTAGGAGGAAAAAAAGATAGCTGTCTACATCCACAAGCAGTTTCCAACCTTCTAAGGTAACTTTTCTGTCGGTTCTTGAGCCTGGGTGAACCTGCTCCAGGCCCAGAGTTTGTGAAACAAAAGGACTTTTCATTGTCACTTCTCTGTGAAGGCACATTCAATCAGGTAAGTCTGTTGCTAATTCCCTCTCTGCTTTCCATCTGAATTTTCAGTGAAACTTCTAGTCCACAGTGTGCCCTCTTGGTCTCTTTGTCCTTCGTCTTTAAACCTTTTTAAACTATTTACTGTGAGCTTTGAAGCATTTGGAAGGGAGTAAGAGCAATCATGTGTATTCAGTCCACCACAGTGTTCAATAATGTTAACTGCTGGACTATTGTTATTAACACATAATAATTGCATAGCTAGTTTTACTGTAGTTATCACCCCCTGATTGGCCCTCTGGCCAATCAGAGTATAAAGGCATTCAAATAAAGCTGTGTTGGTGAACATTCAGAACTGGGGCATATTATGTGCATCTCAGCCTGGCTTTAAATAGTTTAGCAGTGGAAAATTCTTTCTCCTCCCTCTCAACTAAATTGCACCTCCTTAGTGATTTTCCCAAACTTTCTGGGTTCTTTTCCTCCAGTAACTTTTTAATAGGCCCCCTGACTGTTTTGACCTCCCAGTGACCTTTTGGTTCTTTGCAAGTCCTTCTCTCACAAACTTGCTTTAGCATTTCCACATTTCCTTCCCTTCTTACTGTTTCCAATTGCTCAGGTTGACTTTCTCCTTGTCAGGTCATCAGCAGGTCTCAGTAATCCGGCTCACAGATCACTGACCCAGCAAGGCATAATTGAGCTTCAGATTAAGTCTTCTAATTGCAGCATGTGGCCCTGAGCTCCTCAAAGAAAAGGCTGTGTGTGGGGGTGAAATTTAAAAAAAGAGAGAAAGAGAGCAAACAATGGCTCCTCGGGACATTTCCAACAATTCCACAAATAAGCAGAGAAGGAAAAATGGGTGTGTTGAAACCAGAAGAGTGGGAATCCAGAATGTTCTATGGTCTGGAGTTTTAGAAAAAGTGGTGCAGTAAGGTTGCACAGAGATTGGCAGAGACCTCCCATCTGTCCTAAGATGTTCCAATGGAGAAAAGTAATGATGGCTTTTCTTCTCTTCTTATCTGAGAATTGTAAAGGCTTTGTTAGCCTGGAACACAATCATTGCCAATTTCCCCATAGACCTCTGGATACTGGGACTCAGATATCTAAAGCAAACTTAAATTTCCATTCCCTTTTCTTTCTACCTTTCTTAGTATAGGCTGTATAATCATCATGCAGAGTTGGTATACTGGCTGCAAGTGAGATCTCCTCTTCCAAAATTTTCCTTCGTCTTTGGGATTCTCCAGCTTGTTTATGTAAGTATAGTCTATGGAGACATAAGTACCCTGAAAAAAAACTACATGCAACTGAAACCTCTGGGTTTATACTGGCTAATCTAGTCCTATTGGGAAAGAGCAGAAACAAATGCAAGGAAATTATATAAAGGCATGCTTCCATAACAACAAAAGCGAAGAGCCTTGAGGTGACGTGTGCAAAACAGCAATTGTTGGGCAACTTCCTTCCTACCAAGAGACAATACTACAAGACCAAGCTAAGAAAAACAACAATAAATCATGCAGTATGTGAGCAAGGCTAAATAATGGCATAATTTAGATGAAGAGACTGTAACTGGCTGAAAGCTTCTGGATTGTAATTGTTTTATACAATAGAAACACTGGCAAAATTTCAAATTAGAAATTCCTGGTTGATTTAACTCACCATTCCCACCATCACTTAGCAAACCTCCCAGTCAGTTGAGGAGCCCTGCCATTGCTACAAAGTATTTTGCCTTACTAGAAGATTGTATATCTTGGCTGCTAAAATTCCACATGTCATTTCCTACCTTCCCTTGGGTTGAATCAGATTCTGAATTTGCAGAAGAGATAAGAAAACTTGCCTTTTGGAATAAAAACATTTTAACATATCAGATACTTTATACAATGGGTAAAACATAGATATTTTTAAATGTCCTTCTACTATCTACTATCTTCCCCACCACCCTTTCCACCCCAGATAGAGATTTTAGTAAGACTAGAGAATAAAATAGCATTTTATTTTGTTTAGATTTTAGTAAGACTAGAGATTTAGATTTGGATTTTAGTAAGACTAGAGAATAAAATAGCATTTAGGACATTCTCATGTGTGTGTGAAGTGCCAGGGATGAAGAAGCCCAGATCCTCACGCATGATAAACAGGTGTTCTCCACTGAACTACATCTCCACCCCTCTTTTCCTAAATAAAAAAGTTTTTCTTTCTTTCCTAATCATAATACTGAGTTAACTACAATTTTCACCATCAATACATAGTTTTAAATAAACAAAATAGCAGAGTATCTTATCATAGAAGTGACTCTGAGAAATAATTCTCTCCTCCACATTCTTTATCTGATCCAGAATTGACAGGATCTTTGTCATTTCTGTAGGAAAATTAAAGCGGTTTGTGGGAAAGAAAATTTGGGAGGTTTTCTAAATTGGGGGGAAACCATGGCCAATGGAGCAAAGAAAAATGACAATCTGCATGGGAAGGGGGTAGGGGGACAGGTACTTAACTCACTACCCATAATTAAAAATACCAATACAGCCGAAGATTTTCTACCTTTCCATAAGTGTTATTTTAAAATAATATTTCAGAACTTGCACCACACTAGCAAAGATGCAGCTGCTGTTCTGTTTTTCTTGGCAGGCATCAGGATCCTTTGTGGGTACTGAATAAACCTGAACTTCGAAGCCAAGCAACTCTAGAACCAGACTGCTGAATGGTTCTCCTGAGAGTTCAAATATTTGACCAAAAAGATATGCATAAAACTCACTTCTTGTTTGGATGCTAGAAAATATGGACACTTAACCAGGTGTGAAAACATGGCTGGGCTTCTGTAACTGTGGTGTTGGGTATCACTGGTCTCAAGGGGTGATGGGAAATGAGCCTTCCCCAGCCACAGACTCTTGGCAGAGAATCTCAGCTCCCCAGCTCACACTAAGGGACAAGTGTCCACCTCTGCTCTCTTGACCTGGTTTCCTTGGGACTTTCAATTAGGAGCACATTCCTTTCCTCCCTTTACTGTTTTCAAGTTTAGTACAGGTCAATAAGCACCTGAGGCTTTTTGGACAGCAAATAAGGAGTTTAATCAGCCTCCTGATGAGTGAAAATGCTCTCCGAGTTGTACAGCACTTGAGCCTTTGGCATTTTCCTATCCAAGATAAGCCTAGATAATATCTGGGATCAAATGCAGTTGATGAGGTTTGAAGTGCCCAAATGCTTACTTAGTTTTTAAACAAGAAAACTTAGCCTTATTACACTCCAAAGAGTAGAAGAATAAGTATATGGCCTCCTCACCAAAAACCTTCCATCTTCCAAAAAAATTTTCCTGAGGAAAAAAATTTAAATATCATAAGAAATTTCTGTAGATAAATTAGTTGCCCATAGAAGCTACGAGGATATAGTTTGGATCTAGAATGTCCCCCAAAAGCCCGGGGTTGGTTCCCTGCTTGGTGCTATTAGAAGATGGTGACACCTTCAAGAGGTGGAGCCCAGTGGAAGATCTTCAGGTCATTGAGACAAGGCATTTAAGAGGACTGTGGGCATGCACCCCACCATGATATCAACAGGGCCAATTGACTATGGACTGGAACCTCTGAAACCTGAGCCAGCCTTCTAAGTTGAGTATCTCAGTATTTGTTATGATGACAGAAAGCTGACTAACATAGAGGCCAATGAAGTAACTATTTCAAACTAGGAAAACATCTGGAAAATTCAATCTTTGTATCAGTAAAAGTTACTAAAGCTTGTTTAATTTGAAGAAGACTGATATAAATTGAAATCATAATTTTATGAAAATAATCTATAAGCAACTCATGGTGGCCTTTTCAGAAGCACAACATCTGTGCTTTTCTTTGGTAAATTAACTTAGTTCATGTTACTATTCATAAACCAAAAGAATACTTTAAGCCTTTTTAACAATGTACTGTTAGGAAAATTAAACCCATACTTCTAAGGTTTTGTTTTTCTTGCCAAAATTCATCTGTCAATGGGCCTTGCAGATAAATGTGAGGTATGTTTGGTTTTGGACAAACCTAAGAAGTACTGGTTTGAAAACAATGCAGTGGCATTAGGTCTTGGCCAAATACTAATGTTTCAATTCAAATAAATTGCACATAGGTCCGTGCGTTCTCTATTGTTCTTCATACAGATCACTTGTAGGAGACCATCTCTTTCTGATTACTCAGGCATCACTCAGTGCACCAGAGTTGTGATCATTTGGAGATGGATTTTAACTTGAGACTCATAGTATCTAATAGAAGAACATGCACGAGTCACATGTGTTCTCCGTAAAATGGCTGAGAGTCTCCTTTATCCCAAGATATGATCTCTAAACCCTTACGTGGAACTGAAAGGGAATATCTGAGTCACCCCATCAAGAGAGGAAATTTGTTTCAGGACATTTGGCAGTGAAGCTCATCTGCCCAGGAGAAACCCTTTCTGTGGCACCTGACTACTACTCTGCCTACCTACTCCTTTTATCTTCTGCTTGAAGGCTTGAAAGCATGACTTTCTCCCTCGTCAGTCTCCTCTGCCTGCCTCTGATCTTCCCACCCCCAACCACCAACCCAAGGTCTGTTCTGCACATGGCCAAGCCTCACCCGGCAGCATGCCAGAGAATGATCACCTCCTACCTACTTCTTAATGATGATAAAAGCACGTTGCCAAAACACAGTGGTTAAGCATCAAAAAGTGAGCATCATCTCTAGGACACAAAGGGAAAATCCAAGAAATGGCACATATGCTTGTCAAAATTTGCCTGTCAGTGGACCTTGCAGGTTGGTGTGAAGTGAGTTTTGATTTTGGACAAAGCTAGGGAGTACTGGTTTGAGAAACGATGCAGTTGCATTAGGTCTTGACCAAATACGAATGTTTTAAATAAATTCACCTTATTCAGTATTAGGTTTTATAGAAACCCAGAGGACAGAAAATTCCCTTCTGGCTAGAAAATTTAGAAGAGCTTCATGAAGACGGCAGTACTTGAGCAAGACTGAAGATGAGACAGAATGTGGACCCATCGTGCCACTGCATTGTTTTCAAACCAGTGAGAAGAGAGCAAGTGGGATGATAGAAACAGTGGCTAAAAACATGAGCCGTCAAGAATGAAAGTTGGTGGTAGGAAGAGAGGCAGGAGAGAAGCTGGAAAAGCAATCTGGTATCCTACTTGGGGGACTCTGACTTCTATGTCAAAGGATGTAAGGTATCCCTTAGACAAGGGGAGCCCTCAAAGATTCCAAGAAGGAGATTGTCCTAATAGGAGCAGTATTCTTCAGAAAATGAATCTGACTATTCCAGTGGGTTGGCTTGGAGATAGAAAGGACAGGAAGCAGGCAGCCGCTAGGAGGCTATGGCAGTGTCTGAGTCACAGGTGATAGGGCAGCTGGAAGTCTGGGACAGAAGGGAAAAACAGAACAAAGGATGGAAGAAAGACTTGGATGGGAGTTGGATCTGAGTGGATGAAGGAGGAAACTATGAAGTCATTCTGAGTTTCCAAGCAGAAGTAACCAGGACCACTGTGTTACCGAGGATGGACAAAGGGAACCTGCCTTAGATGTATTTCCTAGTCCAGCCTTGAAGACAGAGGACTGCAGGATAGAAAGGAGCCAAGAGTCAGAAATGTTGGTCAGTGGTAAGTAGGGAGGTACACATAAGGTAGGACCCCAAGGCAGTTAGACAATGCTGTGTACTTAATACTCACTTGGTAAGCATTAAGTAAATGAGTGAGAGTATAGAAGGGAAGAACAATCTGAATACATTCCTTAACTCCACTTAACAATGAAGATGGAATGCAATGAAATTCAGGTACAAATAAAGGCTGAGCAGTATAAAAGACCTGATGAAGCAGGTGCTCTTAAAAAGCTTAGTCAAATTGAAACCATTCTTGCCATCTAGCTTTGACATAATAATATAGGCATAACATGATGTAATTGTATCATACAACATAACTTTCGTTAATGAAGTATAACAACCACTCACAAAATCCGGGAAATGTTTTTTAAAGTACCAAGGGTACTGCTCTGCTCAATAAATTATGTAATCAAAATAAACCCATGGCATTATTCTAAAGTAGTGGAATTTCTAAATTCAAGAATCAGAGAAACATGCTGCCAGAAGTGGCTCATTACACGGACACCCAGCGGTATGAGTCTTTCATTGAGTAGAATGCTTCAGTTCATCAACTGTTGTAAATTGTTTTGTTTTTATTCTACTTGTTTCCCATCCTGTAACTAGCAGCCTATTGTAGCAGCAAAGTTATAGACTATGGTCATTTCCCCACTGTCCTTTGATTTTTTTCTCTCTCATTTCTTGAGAGTTTGGGTGCTAGTGGAAAATAAGTGTGAGTCCTTGTCCAAGAAACTGTCAGTGGCCAAAAAGAAATGGGCAAGTGTTCTAATATTACCAATTTGTATTTGTAAGGCATCCTTACTTGAAAGAGCTTAGAATAGTTTTAGAAGGATTTCATTACACCAGTGTACATGGAAAATATGATGGTATTCATGTTATAGATTTTTTAGCTTGGTCAATAAAACTTTCTGTACTCCACCAATAAAGAATATTATTAAGATGTCAACTCTTAAATCTGAGTCCTCTTTTCATGAACGGTCAGTTCCTTCTAAACCTCCATAGTGAATATATCATCCAAAATGATTTTCACTAAAGTGCCCTTGGCTGCAGAGCTAAGCAGGATTAATAATTTTAAGAATCACGGTGTTTCATTTTCAAAGAAAATATGTTACCATTCTGAGTAATGGTGGGTATGGAATGAGCTAAGTGGAGGAGAGAGTTTTACTGAAGCACCTCTATATGCAAAATCACCTTTTAACTATATATGTTAAGAAAAATTGTACAAAGGACATTTCAGCCCTGTCAGTGGAGTCCAGAAATTTCCACATTACTCCACCTTTTTTTTTTTTCAAACCAACTGCCAAGGATAAGGTAAAATGAGGTCTGGCTAATGGAATTCATAAATCATTTGTTAAGAGCCTGGGCACCTTTCAACTCTAGCATTCTTTTGTGTGGTCCTCAAACGAGTTGGCAGCTACGGCATTTAAAATACCTCTCACACTGTCCTTTGCTCTCTGCCACCAAACCTCCAAGGAAGAGGGGAGAGAGGACCAATAACTCTGCCTCCAACACTGACCAAATAATTTCTGCACAGGCAGATAGGAGCAGAGACAGATTTGTTCCCACCGTGAAAGGTGAGTTACCAAAGGTGGATAAACACAGCTCAAGTACCCATCCTTTTAATCCTCAAATATCCACAAAGAGTTTCATGGGAACCAGTCATGTGAGGGATGCAAAAATAAAATCCAAGTCCCGCCCTCAAAAGAATCAATCCAGAGCAGAATTCCAAACATCCTCATTTGCTACCACTCTTGAAGAAGCTGGACCAATGAACCTTTGCACTGCAAACTCCCCTACAAGGTCCCCTTCTTAACCTAGGGGAAGTAACAGGGCAAAACTGTGCTGACTGAGTTTACCTTGGCTCCTCCATTCCTATCTATCCACTCCTCTCTCCTTCATATGGCTGCTTTCCACCCTCCACCCTCCATCCCTGGCCCAATTCAGAAGCATAGTCATGTGGTTTGTACACCATGCCCACAACACCTTTCTCAGGAAAGGGTCTAAAATCAGTCAATGAACAAGAACAGGTGTGTGCTTTTACTTGCAATAAGAACACAGCAGAGTTCCTGTAACAAGAGATAGTTGCTAAAATAAGGAAGCTGATTTTCTTGCATGACTTTTGTAAAGTCATATCCTACCTTATTTTTAAGCTACTATGTCACTCCAAACTTGAAGATTTAAATCCCAGTGATACTTTCCCTTAAAGCCTTCTGGCTGCTCCAGCTATCTCAAACATTATGACCTGGTGAGCAGAGCAGTAATTATGGAACAGAAAGCCCCTCCTGATAACCTTTGAAATCATTCCATTGACATAAACACATACTATTCATTATGAGGTGGCCCCCAAAAGTTCATGTGAGACAATGCAAGAATTTTCAGAGGTGAAATGATTAGATTATGGGATATTTACCCTAATCAGTACACTAATCTACTGATATGGATTAACTGGGCAGTAGCTATAGGCAGGTAGAGTGTGGCTGGAGGAGGTAGGTCACTGGGGATGTGCCTTTGAGATTAATATTTTGCCCTGTTTTGTTTTGTTTTTTTGGTACCGGGGATTGAACTCAGGGGCACTCGACCACTGAGCCACATCTCCAGCCCTATTTTGTGCTTTATGTAGAGACAGGGTCTCACTGAGTTGCTTAGTGCCTCACCGTGGCTGAGGCTGGCTTTGAACTTGCGATTCTCCTGTCTCAGCCTCCCAAAGTGCTGGGATTA
>PVHX01032337.1:0-14108 GCA_004024805.1 Geosciurus inauris | reverse complement strand
CTGTGTAAGCAAGGGGATTCCTGTTATTGTCATTAAAGATGAACCAGCTGGTACCTGTAATTTCATAACATCACCACACGCTGGAGCACCCACCAATCCAGTTCCAACATTTTTTGATGTCTTGTCAAGGGATCCTACATTTCTAGGATTTTCATAATGATCCACAACCTGAAATGACAGGGTTAAGAGTCATGATCACTCTGTACTGGTCTACCTTGATGTCAGCAACCTGCACCTGGCAGAACTTAAGGCCAACACTCATGTCAATGCCATTTGTGACGCAAACTCTTTTTGTACCTCCTCACCAACTACCTGTAGAGATTAGAGATTCTGTAGGATATACTGCAAAAAAAAAAATCAATGAAGTCATATCTTATCCATAGAATTTTCACAAATAATCACTTGCCTTTTACACATCTATTATCACCAGATTGGGGCTCAAACAGCGTTTGTGTTATTTTTAAATAAAATTCATTCTCAAAAGATAATGATTATTTAAAAATTCTAAAAATAACTATGGTCCAGGAATGAAAGGCGTTCTTAGAAACATCAAAGTGACAGTTACGGAAAGAATACGGCAATGGAAAGCATCCGTTGGTTTATTTACAACTGCGCCATTGCTGTAGTTCAGGGCCCTGAACATCCTGGTGCAGCAGCGCCCCCTGGTGCTGAAAAGCTGGCGACCCCAGAGGTCAACAGCACACTGCTCGGTGGGGGAGAGTGAAGCCCTGGGCTTAAGTGCTGAAGCCAAAACAAGAGTAAATGTCCACTCCACACTGGCACAGACAATTCTTTAATAACCTTGAGGTTTGCTTGCCAGCTGGCAATAAGTACCCTGATTTCCTAATTGTCCCCCACTGTCCACGGAACCAAGGAGTGTGACTCCAGGTTTCAAGGACCCACAAGGTATTCTTATCAGGACTTCATGCGTCACATTGATTCACAGCACTGTTTCTCGAGTGAGTCTCTCGTTAAGGGGACTTTACACCCCAGAAAGCAAGAGGCTGCAAACGATGCATCTATCTCCCCTCCCCCTCGCACGAAAACCCCCCAAACACACAACAGACAACATCACGCTTCTTGGTCACCGGCCTGACTCATCGCCATCGATGGTCCCCCGAGTTGGGCCGATGTGACAACCGTTCCGCACACAGTGTCTCGGGTAGGCAAGGCCGAGCCGCACTCCCTTCCCATCTGGGGGAGCGGACGCAGCAAAAGGCCGGGCTCGCACCGGCTCTTTGACCCAGGGCGGCGGCAGGCTGAGGCCGGACGCGGGACGGCGAGCGTAACGGGACCCTCCCTCCCGGTCCGTGGCAAGTTTAAAGCTGGGACGCCAGAGGTTGCGGCCGGATCGTCGGCAGCTGGTCCTCGTACAGAAGCTGCGGTCAGTACCACCGCGCGGCCCGGAAAGGGCATCCAGGCGGCGGCACCCTAGCGGGCCGTCCTTCCCAGCCGAGGGGCTTGCCGGGCTCCCGGCCGCCTGGGTCCCTTCAGTGGTCCGCACAGCCACTGCCCACCCATACCTTCTTGTGATAGAGCCGGGCCGGAGCTGACAGCTCCCGGGCGGGCAGGCGCGGGCTCCGGAGCAGCAGGGCCGACGCCGCTCTCCTCAGACGGCCCGCTCCAGGCGCCGCCATCTTGCCGGCTTGCGCCTGCGCCGGCCTGGAGCTACCCGCTCGAGGGGCGCACCCGCCAGTCGCTCTGACGTCACCGCGACTTTGCGCCTGCGCTCTCTCTCTCTCTCGCTCTCTGCGTTCCGGCCCCGCCTTGACCACGCCTCTGGGAGGGCGCGGGTGGGTCACCGAGCCAGAGGGTCTGAAGTCGCCGGATGCTTGTCCTGGGTACTGGATTCTGCGTGGCACTTCTTGGGCTGCTGCAGTATCAGAAAACCCACGGCTGGAACGCGGTGCAGAGGACCACCCAGTCCGACTTTTAAAAAACCCTGTTTTGCAGTGAAGGAAGCTGAAGTTCAGGGCTGTTTAGTAACTTGTCCAAGGTCGCTCAAAGTGTTAGGTTCGCTTGGGATTTGAACTTGTATAATCTTAGGTTAGAATCCGGGTTCAGCTCCTTCATAGTTGTGTGACCCTAGGTGAATGACGTCGGTTGCCTTAGCCTCAATCTTGTCTTTTGTACCAATTCAAAGACGGTGTTTCGTCATCGCAAATACGAGTACCTACTGTGTGTCAAGGCTCTCTACTAGACCCTGGGAAATCTTATGGAAAGCTATTCTCGCCACATTCGGTTTGATAACGAGGGATAAAGGCAATAAATAGAGAAACACCAATACTTTCCTACTTAAAAAATGGGAAGCTTAATTAAGGAGAAAACGAACACCATGCTTTGATTAAAAGAAATGTGTGTTTAATATCTTTATAAAATAACAGCAGGTCACGATCTATACAATAGGCACGGCAATTAACAGTTTCTAAAGCAATGCTTATTAATGTAATTTATTAACATTGACTTGCAGAACATGATATTAAAGAACTGGAAAATTCACATGTGTATTTAACGCCTACTAGGTACCAGGCATTACATAAAGGGGAGGAATCTCTTTGGGAAACGGATTTTTTTCTCATTAATAGTGCAGCCGATCTTTTCCTGAGGACTTGGGGTTTTTCTCTGCATTTGAGGCTTAGTTGCTGGGACTGAATCATGCTCCAGGGTTCACTAGGCATTGAGTAAAGCATGTTTCAACAGTCATTTTGACCTTCACAAGATGGCGTAAAACCCTTAACCACATACATCACACTCCCTTTATAACTTCCTCTATGACCTCCACTTCCTGTCCAAAGACCCAACTTCTGTCCGGGGTTGTGATGGAACACATGGCTACGTTAATTGATTGTTCCCTGACAGGGGCTTTTAGAGATACATAAAGGCAATATGAATTGCTTGTATTTCGTAATATGCCTGTCACTGGAGGCTCCCAGTTTCTCATTCGGTGGCAAGAAATCCGGGTTTTGATCAGGCAGACGCTTTAGACAGCTTCTATTTCCGCGGGTCTTCGGCGGCCGAGGGAAGACCCGAGAGTCGCTGGAAACGCAAGATGGCGACTGCGGCCGCTGCTTCGGCTTCGGAGCCCGAGGCTGAGCCCACGCCTGGGCCCAAGGCTGAGGGAGAGGAAGATGAAGTTAAGGCGGCTAGGACCAGGAGGAAAGTACTCTCGCGGGCTGTAGCCGCTGCGACGTACAAGACCATGGGACCAGGGTGGGATCAGCAGGAGGAAGGTGTGAGCGAGAGCGATGGGGATGAGGAGTACGCCATGGCTTCCTCGGCGGAGAGCTCCGCCGGGGACTACGAGTGGGAGTACGACGAAGAGGAGGAGAAGAACCAGCTGGAGATCGAGCGGCTGGAGGAGCAGGTGGGCTCGGGCGTGCGCGGCGGGCTGCTTCCCGCGGGCCCCAGTCCCGGCCCGCCTCCTGGGTCCTCGAGCGCTGGTCAAACCCGCCAAGGCCGCGGAACGGCTGTAAACCACTGCGGCGTGTGTGGCTTGGGCACTTAGTGCGTGTCCAGTGCTGTGCACGCGTGATCCCACTGAGTCCTCGCCAGGCCCCGAGGAGGAAGTAGGGTCAGCCGGGTTTTACGGGAAGAAACCGAGGCTCGCGGAGCCTCTTGCTCAGAGCAGCACTTCCTGCAAGCGTTGCCCGCGCTCTCAAAGCAACCTCGACAGTCGAAATAAAAGCTTATTCATAGGAGGGGTATTTTCCTGTAGGATTAACGACGATGACGAACTATGGTGTAGGAGGAAAAATACTGAGCGAGATCATAGCAGGAAGCCCCTCCGTTCCTGGGTGTCCTTGGGCCAGTTTCTTAAGCTTCTGTAGGTTGCGTGCAACAGTTTCTGCGTTTGTAATGGTCACTTGGTACCCAGTAGCAGTGTGCTTTCTGATCTGTGACCTTATGAGGTGGTGAAATCTCCTGTATCATCCGAGGTCCTAGGAGAAGACAAGTGGTAGATTCAAATTAGGATGATTTGAGATCAATAAAGGGACGATTTGTGTTTATAAAGGGGTGGGCAGGAGTCATGGCTTAGTACACCGTGGCTGGTAACAGGAGGACCTCCTGTCTGCTTTAATCCTGAAGGGGTCAAGGGAGTGATTGGTTGCCTGGATAGTTGAATGGAGAGGGCACCTTGAGAGCTGTTGACGCCTTTGGTGGGGATAGAGATGTCATGAATTCCCTGCTTTCCTTCTTCCAAACCTCTGCTGGTGTCTCCTGTTAGGCAAACCCAACTGTGAGCCAGAGAGCCAGGAAGCCCAAAATGTATTGTACTTTGGGGAGGGGGGGGGTCACAGGACATGGAGGAGAGGAAAGAGCAGGAGGTGCTGAACCCAAAGAGATTTGCGCACATTCTTATTTTGCAGATGAGGAAATAAGGCTCACAATAAATGATGAAATGATTTGATTAAAGTCACTCATACTGGGATTTGAAATCTTTGGAGAGTTACCTGAGGACCAAATGCCACACTGGGTGTGTCGTCATTCAGTGGTGTGAAGTTGTGACTAACCTAGGTTACTCACTTAACTTTGCTGAGTGAGAGTTTCCTTATAATGCCCCCTGTGGCACTGATATTTTTGTTAAGTTATGCAATAGTGACATCCATTGTTATAGTTTGTCCCACTTGTCATTACATCTGATTGTTAAAGGAACCAGTTGGGTCAGGCATGAGGCTGTGCCTCTACTTTTTTTGTAAATAAGTATGGTGAAACACATTTGGTCTTATTCATTCAGCAGGGACAGTGACATGGGGTGCCAGACTGACTGTGTCCCTGTCCCTACTGAAATAATTACCATTTTGTGAGATGGGAGAAAGAGGATCACCTGTTTCCAAAGGGGAGGTTGAAACCAGAGAGCTCCTTGATGAGGCTGCTCAGTTACATGGAAGGAGGATGGGTCAGAGCAGAGGTCTCCTGGCTACTGCTGCCCTGTAGTTGCCTGCCTTGCCTCAGCTCACTGAGGGTGGCATGGAGCTCAGAAGGTGACCACACAAGCTGGGACCTGGCAAGTGATGGCGAATTAGAGTCTTGGACTAATCCTCTTTGCGCTGGGGTTTAGAAATGGACTTTTCCAATTTTTCTCAGCCCCCTCCCACTTTGTCCTAATCCTGTGTGATCCTGCACCCTCTAATTCCAACTGTCACTGCCCTTGTGAAGCCTAATCAATAACTTCCAAATAAACCTGTGAAAACCTCAGCCCTGCCATTTGTAAGTTCTGGTTCTCATCCCTGAGTGTATTTTGTGAAAGCTGGCTCTTGATGTGTCTCTGCCCATGAACAAAAGTGCAGATTTTGCATTATTCGTGTCTGTGTGCTCAGACTAAAAGTGGCATCTCATGGTGCCTTGGGTGGATTTGTCCCAGTGGCCTGGTGCAGGACAGACTATGGCTTTGCAACCATGTGTGACTCCAGGCCTTCAGCTGTCTGAACCTGGTGTTTGTTTCCTGGTTGGTAAAGTGAATGTTTTCTCTCCCCCATCAGGTGGTTTTGGGCCTTGCGTGACACAGTGCCTCTAAAGCCGACACAGTTGGGCATGTGGCAGGTGCTGTCCTGCCTTCCCCTTCATTTCACCAGCTGTGTCCTTTCCACCAGGCCTCATCTCTCCCCCCATGCTAGGTGCAGGTAGGCGTGGCATCTTTTTCACACTGGTGGGGAGCTGGAAATCAGCAGATTATTTTGTGCGTTGATTGGCTAAGCCTCCTCTTTTTTTAAAGCATCTTATGTCTTTAATGATGTTCTGAGCCTGGAATAGACCAGCATATGTGGTCTTTTGTTAGTATTGATTGAACTAAGAGAAAATGTTTCTTTTAAGGGCATTCCAGTATACATTTAATAGATACATGCTTTCAGAATTCTTCTCCTTCCTCCGTGTAAGCACTGTTCTCAGTTTGGCCTAGAAGTAAGTTGTTCAGACAAAAGCCACCCTAGAGGCAGTTTCTCTAGTTAACTTTCTTCTGCTGGCCTGCTCATGGTTTTGATGTGAGGGGCACTTCCGCGGACGTTCCCGACACTGACTGTGAAGACTCTCACTCCTGTTGATGGGCAAAAGCCCAGGTGCCTTGATAGTGTCGATGTCACCGAGAGAAGCTTGAATGCTCTCTAGTGAGAAAAGCACATCTTCACCAGCTTCACATCGTATTTTGTGTGACACACTTGACACTTGATTTTGACACATCAGTGTGTCAGGATAACTCACAGAAGAGCCAGAGCTTGACTTTGGCTCCTTCATTGCACAGACCTGCAGGGACTGGGTCACTTGTTCTCACCTGGGCCAGAGACTTTTCAAGTCATCAGGTGATCATGGGATGGGTCGAGCTTGTCCCAATGTGTGAATCATGAGCAGAACTTTGTTGCCTGAGGTCTCAGGCTTTTTAATTACTGATTATGTTCTTACCTGTTCCTGATTCTTCTTTATTAATGCCTTTTTGAATGTTACTTGATACAAAATAGTTTCCCTCACTTGTAAGCATTTCTGTAACTCCTCTTTTTCAAACTGGGGGTCAGTCCGTGGTCATGGATGCACATTAGCAGATATGATCAGTCACTTCTGTCATGTGATTTTTGTCCATATAGGTCTGTTCTGGGCTTTAGCTGCTGTCCTATGGGTCATTTATCCTGTGCAGTTCCACACGACCACTGAACCACACCCCGAGCCCTATTTTGTGTTTTATGTAGAGACAGGGTCTCGCTGAGTTGCTTAGCGCCTCGCTGTTGCTGAGGCTGGCTTTGAACTCATGATTCTCCTGTCTCAGCCTCCCTAAGTGCTGGGATTACAGGTGTGTGCCACCGTGCCCAGCTTGAGTTGGACTTCTTAGAGACCTCACATAACTGGAATCAGGCAGTATTCGTCTTTGTGTGTAATTGATTTTTATACATTGCTCTCATTTTCACTGTGCTATTCATTTATAATTTCTAATGGTTTATTTGTAGATTAACTTTGGTTTATTTTTCAACGTATCATGTATAATTCTTATCCTTTTCACTCCTTATGCTATTAATTTTTTTCTCATTGTCTGTTTCAGCCTCAGACCTCTAGCATAGGGTTGAATAAAAGGAGATACTGGGAAACTTTATGTTGTTTTCAAAAGAATTTCTTATAATGTTTCTGCATTAGTTATGTTGATTGTAGAGTTTTTGTAGATATTTTTTTCAGGCAAGGGAGGCACTTTCTACTTCTGGTTTACTTATTTAAAAATTTTAATCATGAATGGGCATTTTTATCAAATGTCTTTGTGCATTGAGATCATCAATTTTTTTCTGTCAAATCTGCTAGCATGGAAATTACAGTAATTGCTTTTCTCTTGCAGAACCACCTTGCCATTTCAAGAATATTATGTGAACAGTCGTAACAGCATGTAACCTTTTGGGATTAGCTTTTTTCACTCAGTAGGATTCCCTCGTGATTCCTCTGAATTGTGAATATTATTAGCTTGTTCCCTTTTATGACTAAGTAGTATTCCAGATGTGTATGTACCACAGCCAGTTCAACCGGCATCTTTAAAAGATGCCCAGTTGTTCCCGTTTGGGCTGTTAAGATTGCACTGGCGAGGCCCTCACTACAGGTATTGGCCGGAACGTGTTTTTATTTTTATTTATTTATTTTTTCAGTACTGGGGATTGAACTCAGGGGCACTCGACCACTGAGCCACATCCCCAGCCCTGTTTTGGGTTTTATGTAGAGACAGGGTCTCACTGAGTTGCTTAGCACCTCGCCATTGCTGAGGCTGGCTTTGAACTCGCGATCCTCCTGCCTCAGCCTCCCTAAGTGCTGGGATTACAGGCTTGTGCCACCGCGTCTGGCAGAGAACATGCTTTTTTTGTTTCTCCGGGGAAATAGTCAAGCGTGCGCTTGTTGGTGATACGATGGTTGTCTATTGAGTTCCACAAGGAATTGCTAAACTGTTTTCCTATTTTATTTTACAAACAGCGTATGAGGTTATGAGCGATTCAGGATTGGGGCGGCTTCACTAGCCTTTGGCGTTGTCCGTGTGTGTTAGCCATTCTCACAGCTGTGTAGCGAGCGATACCTTATTGTGGGTTTTAGCTTTACATTTCCTTGATGGCTGGGCTGTGCGTGCGGTGGTGTTGGAGTGTGCTTATTTGCTCTCTGCTTGTCCTCTTTGGTGAGATGTTGTTTTGCCTGTTTCCTAATTGGAATGCTGGAAGTTTTTTAACTGCTGAGTTTGGAGCTCTATCTTGTAGCTATGAATTCTTAGTTTGTTTGCAGCTATCTCCCCGCTTCTGTAACTTATCTTCTCATCCTCTTAAGAATGCCTTTTATAGAGGAAATGCTTTAATTTTTGAAGAGGTTCAGTTTGTCAGTTTTTCCTTTCATGAATTATGCTTTTGGTGTCGAATCTAGGAACTCTGCTGAGCTGTAGCTCTGAAGGTTTTCTCCTCTGTCCTTTTTAAAGATTTTGTAATTTCACGTTTTCCATTTAAATCTGTGATCCATTTTGAGTTAATTTTTGTGTAGGATGTGAGGTTTAGGTCAGGTTTTGGTTTTTGCCTATAGATATCCACTTGCTCTACCATTTATTGAGAATTCCCCCTTTCCTCCATTGAATTTTCTCATCTCTGTCAAGAATTATTTGGACACATTTGTGTGGGTCGTTACTAGGTTCTATTTTCTCCTGTTGACCTGTGTGTTTTTGCCAGTCTGACTGTCTTGACAATTGTGGCTTTCGTATCAAGTAGAATGAGTCTTCTTACTTGACTTATTTTAAGATCAGTAGCTTTTCTAAGACCTGTGCTCTTCCATATAAGTTTTAGAATAAGCTTCTCATGTGTGTGTGTGTGTGTGTGTATAGTACCAAAAAAAGTATATAGGTATATTTATATATTGCTTGGTGGTGTTGGGTTTTTATGTCTTCTTACTTATTTTCTGTCTGGTAGTTGCTGGAAGGGGTGTTGAGAAGTCCTCCAATAAAATTGCAGTTGTGTCTCCTCTTCCTGCGGTACCAGGGTGTCTTGATGTGTTTTAAGCTATTGGTGTCTGGTACATAACCTGTAGGATTATGG
This sequence comes from Geosciurus inauris, assembly GCA_004024805.1. Taxonomy (NCBI): domain Eukaryota; kingdom Metazoa; phylum Chordata; class Mammalia; order Rodentia; family Sciuridae; genus Geosciurus; species Geosciurus inauris. Next base: position 5,088 of record PVHX01032337.1, on the reverse strand, counting down.
CATCTCCCTGGTCTCTTGCTGGAGCTACGTTGCTCCTTTTATCTTTATGTACTGTCCCTTTTTGTCTCTATTTATTTATTTTTTGGTCCAAAGTCTGTGGCCCCCCCCCCGTGGTACTGGGGAGTGAACCTACAGGTGCTCTACTACTGAGCTCCATCCCTGAACTTTCTGAGAAAGGGTCTCACTAAGTTGCTGAGGCAGGCCTCAAATGTGGTGATCTTCCTGCCTCAGCCTCCCGAGTCCCTGGGATTACAGGCACGTACCATGGCATCTGATCATCGTCTGCCCTTGAATTAATGTATATAGATGATTGATTCGTTGATTGATTGGTAGGTCTAAAACCCGCCGTTTTTAATTTTCTGTTTGCTTCTTCTGTTTCTCATCCTTGTTTCTCTTTTCTTACCTTCCTGTGGGTTATATGAATGTTTTAAGAATACCATCTTGATTTAGCTATGTTCTTTAATGTATTTCGTAGTTTACTTAGTGGTTGCTTTGATATTAGAACACAGTTTCCGCTGACCTGGTGTCAGTGTTTTACTTCAGTGAAGTGTGCACATCTTCCATTTGGGTTCCTTTTTTCACCCGCACTTTTAGCTATCACTGTACTAACTATTTAGTTTGTTTCCTCATCACATACTGTTCAGAAGACTCCGAGGAGACCCAGGTTACCTGTTGCGTTTCATCCTAGTTCGGCTCCTGTTCCTTTGTGAGCTCCGTGATTCCTTCTTTTCTCATTTCCTTCCTGTTTGAAGACCTTCCTTTGGCTGCTCAAGGGTAGTTCTGCTAAAGACTTTCTTTAAGTTTTTCCTTTGTCTCGGATGTATGATAGCTTTAAAAAGTTTCAATTTATTTAAACTTCTGAAGTTTCAAATGTAAAAATTGATCTTTACGTACCTGTCACTCAGCTTCAACGGACACCAGCTGTTTTGAAAAACCCAGTCCTGGTGTATGAGACCTGGCTGCTCAAGGCGGAAGCGGCTGTGAGGCTGAAGAAAGGCACACGGATCCAGGGTTGCGTGAAGTGCGCATTATTGGGGACTTACAGACAGGGTTTTTCTTGGTAGTTGGATCCCTGTAACCCAGGGCAGGAGGAAGGTGTGTATATACTAAGCTAGACAAAGGTGGTTCGTGGCCAAGCAGAATGTGCCTGGCCTCTCTCAGGAACTATTGACATGTCTAATATCAGTTAAGAAGTAGACCAGGCATGAGCGGCTGGCACAGTGTGCTTGCCCTCTGTCTTAACGTCTGTATCTTCTAGGGGTTGGTGGGCAAAATGAACAAGGTGGCTGTAGTCATGTTGGCTCTCTACACCAGCCTGTTATCATTCTCATTTCTTTAATAGGAATTTCCATCTTTTTTTGTTTTGTAAAATAAAAGAGCCCCTATAATGCAGCTGGCATATACTAAAATGCCTTTTTAAATCCTCATGAGCTAAAACCTAGCAGTGTACCCATTTTATAGATGAGGAAATGGAGGCTCAGGAAAGTTAATAACTGGCCTAAAGACACACACTTCTTGTTTCTTTCTTGTCTTTTTTTTTTTAAACTTTTTTTTAAAATATTTATTTTTTAGTTGTAGGTGGACACAATATCTTTATTTTATTTTTATGTGGTGCTGAGGATCGAACCCAGTGCCTCCCACGTGCTAGGCGAGCACGCTACCACTGCACCACAACCCCAGCCCCCTTTCTTGTCTTCTTTATTTCAACAAGAACCCAAGGGTCTTCCGTTTTTTAAAATTTTTTAGTTGTAGATGGACACGCTACCTTTATTTTATGGATTTATTTTTATGTGGTGCTGAGGGTGGAACCTAGTGCCTGACACATGTGGGGCAAGTGCTCTACGACTGAGCCCCACCCACCCCAGCCCAGTGTCTTCTAAGAAGGACGCATTGCAAGAAAGCCTCTTCCATGTCTTATCGTTGGCTTCCTGAGGGCAAATGCTGTGTACCCCTACCAGGGACTCTCCCAGGTTGCACATTTATTTTGCTCCGGGTACATATGTGTGTGGTCACCAGTGGTGATGGAAGCTTTTATTTTGAGAGTAGCATTTTCAATGTCAACTTGTTACTTTTCCTTCCAGCTGTCTATCAACGTCTATGACTACAACTGCCACGTGGACCTGATTAGGCTGCTGCGACTGGAAGGGGAACTTACCAAAGTGAGGATGGCCCGCCAGAAGATGAGCGAGATCTTTCCCTTGACTGAAGGTAGTGCTTCTGCGGTGGGCTGCTCAGGAACGTGGAGGAGTGTTGTTAGTGCTGAAAATGGAACTCACTCCTTAGAGAAAATTTGACACGTGTAGCATAGCGACAAGAAGAAAGCCCGTTTTCAGAGTCAGCTAGTTTTAGCTTATTGTTTGTAGTTTTTGCAAAACATGGTGTAATCATACAATACAGATTCACATTTTGAATCTTGGTTTCCTTATCCTGATACTATGGCAAAATTTTCCTGTATGATTAAACTTTACCCTGGTCTTCACGTCCATCCCAGCATGTGTGTGTTTAACCCATTCTCTAAGAACCAGGAAATTATAAATGTAATTCAGCTTGTGTAGTTTTCCACGCAAATGTGTCATATTTAATTGTTCCACAGGGAGCATGAGTAGGTAGTTCCCACCCCTTTGCTTATTAGAAACATAGTTGCACTGAGCACTTTGTAGCAACTGTGTGTGAACATTCACCAGTGGTCATGTGGGCAGAAGTCAGAAAGCCCTGGCCCGAGATCTGGCTGTGTCTCTGTCATCCTCTTGCAGGGCAGCTGCCCAGTATGGAGGGAGTCGCATGGCCCAGGCGCCTTCCCTGAGAGCTGAGCAAACCCTGTGAACAATCTGAGTCTCCGTTTGAGGCTGTGCTTACTTGCAGTAAAGTGGGGGTAACAGTAGTTTCTGTCTCGCAGCATGTAAGGGACAAGACGAGCCAGTCTGTGTCGATGACACTGGACACGCCTGACAGGTTGTGCATCACTAGGCAGTGTCATCAGTATTATGTCACTGTCACCTGCTCCATAGGACTGAGATGAAGACTGAATGAGAAAATACATACACATACGTATAAAAATATTTTGCAGAATACAAAATGCCCAACAGGTGAGGGCAGTTGTGATTTTGATGGCCATCTTATTTTTTCCAAACATCAAGCATAAAACCTGTGTGCTTGGTTCATGTTTAAGAATTGAATTTCTGGGGCTGGGATTGTAGCTCAGCGGTACAGCACTTGCCTTGCATGCGTGAGGCCCTGGGTTTGATCCTCAGCACCACATACAAAGCAATAAAATAAAGACATTGTGTCCATCTACAACTAAAGAAAAATTTAAAAAAATTAAAAAAAAAAAAGAATTGAATTTCTGGCTGGGTGTGATGCACATGCCTGTAATCCCTGCGGTTTAGGAAGCTGAGGTAGAAAGATTGCAAATTGAGGCCTGCCTGGGCAATGTGGTGAGACTCTGTATCAAAATAAAAATAAATAAAAAGTTTCCATCTTCAGTACCATCAAAAAGAAAAAAAGAATTGAACTTCCCTGAAGCAGACCAGGTTGTGTAATTGAAGTGGATGAGACGTTTGTCCCTGAGGAAAGCCACCCCCGCCTGTCCTGGGTGGCAGAGGTAGTGACGTGGCGCTGCTCTTGCCTCCTAGAGCTCTGGTTGGAGTGGCTGCAGGACGAGACCAGCATGGCCCTGGACGGCCTGGACCGCGAGCGTGTGTGCGAGCTCTTCGAGAGAGCTGTGCAGGACTACATCTGTGAGTTCCCCGTGCTGCCACTTAGATCAGTCTCTGCTGTCCTGGGTGGTGGTGCGACATGCTGCTACCCAGGAGGGGACGTTCGTCTAGCAAAGAGAAGATCTCAGTCACTTTCTTCCTCCCTATCTTCGGTGTTCAGTTGAGGATATTTGGTTTTAAAACAAAGGTAGAAGAAACGTTTGTAGTGAGAGTGAATGTACTCAACACTCAGCCTTTATCTGGCAGGCTTCAGGTTGTCTTTTACACATTGAATAGGTTTTTAGAGGTTTTGGACAAAATACCTTTTTAATAAATATTGAAACATTAAAAAATTTTTGGGGGGTGAATGTAGATTCATAGGAAGTTGCAAGAGTAGGGTAGAGATGTCCTGAGTGTGCACGCCATCTAGCTCCCCAGGTAATCTTATATTGACAGGATAGACTCAAAACCAGGTAGTTGGCTTTGGTGCTGTGTGTGTGCAGTTCTGTCGCACTTGATCATGTGTCGATGTGTGACTCCACTGCAGTCCAGCTCAGAATGACTCTGTCCCCACAGTAATCCTGATTTCTTCATCCCAGTACTATGACAGAAATTCTCTAAATAATTAAGCTTTACCCTGGTCTCTATTTCCCATTCCCATATGTGTGTGTTTAACCCATTCGCTAAGAATGGGTGGACATGTTAGCAGAAGCCTTTCCTCCCTCTGAAAGCCTTTACTCTCCGTTGCTTATCATATAATTGTCTCTGGTATTTTCTGTGCATGCTTTAAGGACCACGTCAGACAGTGTTATGGACAAAATACATTTAAAAAGCATTTGAAAATAGTCCATCTTGGCCAGGCACAGTGGCAGATGCCTGTAATCCCAGTAGCTTGGGAGGCTGAGGCAGGAGGATCGCGAGTTCAAAGCCAGCCTTAGCAAGGGCGAGGTGCTAAGCAACTCAGTGAGACCCTGTCTCTACATAAAACACAAAATAGGGCTGGGGATGTGGCTCAGTGGTCGAGTGCCCCTGAGTTCAATCCTTGGTACCCACCCTCCCCCCGAAAAAAGTCCCCTTTTAAATTAAACATCCTTCTTCCTGTTTCCAGTTACTCTGCCTTCCTGCTGTGGGCATTCCCCTTGTGAGAAGCAGTGATAGAAACTAAATAGACTGCCCCAAGTTGGAGATTTTTTTTTAAACAAGCCTACAAGAATTTATAATTTTTTACTTTTTATAATCTCATGAAAATAGTAGGCATCTAATGAATATAAAGTTATACTAAATGTGCTTTTTTTATAAATATTTATTTTTTAGTTGTAGGTGGACAGAATATCTTTTTTTTTTTTTTAATTTTTTTTTTTAGTTGTAGATGGACACAATGTCTTTATTTTAT
>PVHX01032336.1:0-14188 GCA_004024805.1 Geosciurus inauris | reverse complement strand
GCAACCAATCTGGAAAGCAGTATGGAGATTTCTTTAAAAACTTGGAATGGAACCACCATTTGACCCAGCTATCCCACTCCTTGGCCTATACCCTAAAGACTTAAAAACAGCACACTACAGTAAAGCAGCCACTTCAATGTTTATAGCAGCACAATTCACAATTGCAAAACTGTGGAAGCAACCCAGATGCCCTTCAATAGATGAGTGGATAAAGAAACTGTGGTACATATACACAATGGAATATTATTCAGCAATAAAAGAGAATAAAATTATGGCATTTGCAGGCAAATGGATGGAATTGGAGAACATTATGCTAAGTGAAGTAAGCCAATCCCAAAAAACCAAATGCCCAATGTTCTCTCTGATTATTGGATGCTGATACATAAGGTGGGTGGAATGGGGAAATTAGGAGAAATGGAGGAACTCTGGATGGGACAGGGAAGAGGAGGGGGGAGGGAAAAGGGAATGGGTATAGTAACGTGGTTGATTGAGATGGTCATCACTACCCTTGGTGCATGTATGAAGACACAAATGGTGTGACTCTTTCTGGTTTGCAACCAGAGAAATGGAAAAATTGAGCTCTATATATGTACTATGACTTGAAATGCATTTAAATAAATTAATTAAACTTTTTTTAAAAAATGGGCTGTGTATGCAGCTTGATGTTAAAGTCCACAGTACTGTGGAAGGAAAGAAAGAGAAATATTATGTTTAGTATGATTGAAATACTTGTCTACTTTATTTGCATGGTTTGTTTTGTTGTGATACTGGGGATTTAACCCAAGGGTACTTTACCAATGAACATCATTCTTAGCCCTTTTCATTTTTTATTTTGAGACAGGGCCTCCCAGAGTTGCCCAGGCTAGACTTGACTTTATGATCCTCCTGCCTCAGCCTCCTTGTTGCTGACATTACAGGCGTGTGCCACCACACCCTACATATTATTCTATTTTTATAAGCTGGATTTTAATTTTGGTTGTACTTATTAAAAGAAAAGTAACCGAATTTGGTATTTCATAGCTGCTTTAAATGAGCACCTACCTCCAATTAATTACATGAAACATTTTTAAATTTCTCTAACAAAAGACATCTCTTACAACTCAGGCCAAGTTAAGCCGATTATGTGAACAAGATAAAGTGGTACATGCACTGGAAGAGAAACTTCAGCAGCTGCACAAGGAGAAAGTAAGATAGTTACGTTTATTATCTACAATCAATGTTATTTTATGTAATTATTATCAAGACAGTGATGATTTTAAAAAACTAATTCAATGATGCAGAACATTAAGTGTAATTCTTTTTATTATATTAGTACACACTTGAGCAAGCTCTGCTGTCAGCCAGCCAAGAGATAGAAATGAACGCTGATAACCCAGCAGCCATTCAGACAGTGGTATTACAGAGGGATGACTTGCAAAATGGACTGCTTAGTACATGTCGAGAACTCTCTCGAGCCACTGCCGTAAGTAGATTTCTTTTCCTAGTAGAAGTCATTGAAATATCATGCAGTTCTTTTTTTCTTTGCTTTGCTTATTTAGTTGCAGTGTCTTTAGGATCCTTCTTTATTATTATAACAAGAAATATTTATTTTTTAATATTAATTATGTTTAGGATCATAAAGATAAAAGAGTGACCTTTATTTCTGTAGGCATTTTATTCTTAATGAAATGGGTGTTTTCCAGAGAAGATAAGTACTCTTCTTTTTGACATATTGTGCAAGTGTAAAAATTCTTAAATAAGTTAAAATTAATTGCGTGAATAAAAAAATACATTATGAATTTTAGGGGATTTAGAATAATTTCCAGAAGGTGGTAATTGAACTCACCCACCCATTTCAGTAAAAATAAAATTCAAGCCATTTCAACAAAAAACTCTTGTGGAAAGGTTGTAAGAAAGCATCAAAATTACCCTTTCATAGCTGCAGTGTGATCTAAGTTTAGATGATAAGTTTGAATAAGAAAAATGACTGGCAGAATCATTAACCCTTAGTCTTAGAACTTTAGGAGAGTCTCTTGGGATTACCAAATCTAAAAGTCTTATGTGTTTGTAAATTGAGTTTATAAATTGAATGTTTTTTTAGTTTAAGCAGGCTGGTTTATATCTATGATGTGGTCATCTCTAATCTTAGCTAGCACAGCTACCCAAGCAGCCCTTTGCAGAATTTCTGACAGAATTTCTACCTTGTTATTGAAGTCTACTAACATCTCTGTCTGTACCTTCCATGGGCTGTGTAGAGAAGCAACTGCGTTTTAACAAGGTCACAGACAATATAGCTCATCTAGGAGGGTTTTTTCCTAATAAGGCACCAGAATCTTTACATAGCTTCCATTGTAAATCCTAACTTAATATTAGAAACATTGTTTGAAGTTTGACTTGGTGGGAAGGGGCATTTGGTTTTTGTTTTTCTTCAGGTTTGTTGTTGTTTTGTTTTTCTTGAGGTTTGTTGTTGTGTTGTTTTTTTAAGAACCGATGCCAAAGATAATCAGTTCTAGTTAGCTTTTTCATCACTCTGACCAAAATACCCAGCAAGAACAACGTTAAAGAGGAAACACTTATTTGGGGCTTCGGATTTCAGAGGTCTCAGTCCATAGAGGCTGACCCTATGGCTCTGGGCCCAAGGTGAGCCAGAACATCATGGGAGAAGGACCCAGTGGATGAAAGCTGCTGGGCTTATGATGGGGTCAGGAAGCAGAGAGAGAAATGAAGAGGCCACAAGGAAGATGAACCTTTCCCAGGCATGTCCCCAGTGACCCACCACCTCTGGTCATGCCCCACCTGCCTACAGTTAACCACGTAGCCAGTCTATTCAAACTAGAAGGGACTGATTAGGTTACAGCTCCCAATATCTAATTTCACCTCTGAATATTCTTGCCTCAACACATTAGCTTTCAGGTACCATTATAACCAAATCATAACATTCTGCCCCTGGCCCTCAAAACCTCACGTCCATCTCACTATGTAAAATGCATTTAGTTTATTTCCAAGAGTTCCATATTCTTTTAACATTAGCCAAATGTTTAAATTCAGAGTCTTCTCTGAGACTCAAGGGTAACTCCTGGCAGTGACCTCCTGTGAAAAATTAAAAGCAAGTTCTATATATTCAATACATAGTGGCATAAAGTAATATTCCCATTCCAAAAGGGAGGAATAGAAGCATAAAAAGAAGGGATGGATTCACATACAACCAGAGAAATGAAAAGTTGTGCTTCATCTGTGTACAATGAGTCAAAATGTATTCTGCTATCATGTATACCTAAGTAGAATAAATAAATAGGTAGATAGATGGATAGATAAATAAATAAAAAGAAGGATGGTGCCAAAATAAGACCAAAACCCTGCTGGGCTTGGTTCCCTAACTCTCTGTAGACCATCTAGGACACTTGGCTGTGAACTGTCATTCACAGAGGGCGTGGGTAGTCCTGCCCCTTTGGCCTTGCTGGTTGTGGTGTACGTGAGCTTTTAGCCTGGCCCTCTCTGCAGCCAGCAGCTTTTCACAGTAGAGAGTCCATATTACTGGCATCTCTTAACTCCTGGGGTCTCCATTCCAACTTTGACTTCACCTTTATAGGTTCACACATCACTCTTTCAGGGAAAAAGGCAGCCCTCAAGTACTGTAGCCCTGCTATACTTTGGCCTTCCAGACCTTCCTTTGAAATCTTGGTGTAGGCTTCCATGGTCACTTAACTTCAGCATCCTGCATTCCTGCCAAATCAGCAAAATCTCTATGATGCAAAGGTCTGCTGCCAGCTTACACAATACCTTGGCCTCCTGGAATCAGGGCTGCGGGGCTTCTGAGTGCCCATAGTGCTGAACATGGGGAAGCAACTTCCTAGCCAGCACCATTTTTCCTATTGTCTGTACAAGTATTTAGCATCTATTTAGGAACTATAAATTCCCAAAGCACCTTTGGCCCCAACTTCATATCTACTTTTCTGGCCAAGCTGCAATTTTTAAATCCTTTAGCTGTGTTTTTTGCTCCAGTTTCTCATAGTAAAGCTGCTAGCAATATCCATGCCACTGACTAAATGCTGTACTTCCTTGAAATTGCCTTCAGCAGATTAATTTATCCATCATTTATAATTTCAGCCTCATGTAAAGTCTCAGGACATGGGCAAAATGTGGCCAAGTTCTTTGCTAGAATATAACACTAGTGACCTCTAGTCCATTCCCCAGTCTAATCTACATTTCCCTCTGACACCTCATGAATGCAGCCCCATTCCTGTTGGCATTCTGTTCTTTTGAGCTCTCACCAGAATTGCCCATTTTGCTCTACTTACATCATTCTACATCATGGCAAAATACAGTGATAGAAAGCTGCTCACCTCGTGGCAGTCAGGAAACGGGGAGGGAGGGAAGGAAGGAGGAGGAGTCTAAGGACAATAAATGCCTTTCCAGGGACTGACTTCTTCTAACCATTCCCTACTGCCTGCAGTTTCCAGTAGTCCATTCAATGGATTAAGCCATTGATGAGGTGAGATCCCTCGTGATCCAATCGCTTCCCCGCAACTTCACTTCTGAACATTGTAGCACTTGTTACCAAGCCTTCAACACAAGACTTTAGAAGGCATTATAGATCCAAAACATAGCAGAAATTAAAAAGGGCTAGGTGTAGTGGTACAACCATGTAATCCCAGTAACAGGGGCTGAGGTAAGAGGATCCTAAATTCAAGATCAGCCTGGGGCTGGGCACAGTGGCACATGACTATAATCCCAGAAGCTTAGGAGGCTGAGGCAAGAGAATCACAAATTCAAGACCTGCCTGGGCAACACCAAGTTGTCTCAAAATAAGATTTTAGTTGGGCACAATGGTACACGCTTGTAATTCCAGCAGCTTGGGGGGCTGAGACAGGAGGATCATGAGTTCAAAGCCAGCCTCACCAACAGCGAGGCACTAAGCAACTCAGTGAGACTCTGTTTCTAAATAAATTACAAAAAAAAAGGCTGAGGATATGGCTCAGTGGCTGAGTACCCTGGAGTTCAATCCCCAGCACCCCACAACCCCCCAAAAAAATCAGCCTGGGCAACTTAGGGAGACTGTCTAAAAACAGAAAATTTTTTAAAAGAAAAAGATTGGGAATGTAGCTCAATAGTAGAGTGCCCCTGGATTAAACAATCCAGTACTACAAAAAGAGAGAAGAATTGAACTGTCAATGCCAAGCTAATTAAAAACCCATTGTCTTCCCTAAGACAACCTGAATCAAATCAAAATGGTGAATGGTACTGACGTTTACTTGGAAACTATTTAATGATTTAGTGTCTATTCTTGAAATTCCATGTGTGTATGTTACTGAGAATTGAACTCAGGGGCCTTCTCCCACTGAGCTACACCCGCAACAGAGTCTCCTTAAATTGCTGGTGCTGCCTGGAATTTGTGATCCTCCTGCTTCAGCCTCGCTAGTCCCTGAGAATATAGGCACTTGGCTGAAATTCCAGTTTTTGAAAATTCCTTCCTTAGCAACTGAATTTTGTAACTTAAATCTCATTATTGAGCTTAGAACTTGATCTGTGCCAAGGTTAACTCCAATACTGATGGGTGGTTTGTAAAAAGTGCTTTTGGGGTTTTTTGTTTGTTTGTTTGCCCAATCATGTAGTACTAGGGAATGAACCGAGGAGGGGTACTGTACCACTGAATTACATGCCCCAGCTCTTTTTTTTAGAGACAGGGTCTCACTAAGTGCCTCAAGCTAACCACAAACTTAGATCTTCCGTCTCCAGCCTCCCCTTGTTAAAAATGTTTTAATAGAAATTAATCTTGTTTAAATATCCCCTTTTTAGGTTGTTAGCCTATAAAATCACTTTCCTACTTTCTTTTTCCTGGACCTTTAGCATTTATCAGTGACAGCCTCTCTGAAAGTGTTTTTCTAAGACATATCTTACTGCATAGAATACAAATTAATATTATTTGTGCCTTTATTTAAACTTATTTATATTTGTAACTTAAGGCTACAAATGTTAGTATGTACCTAATATACTGGGCATATGATTGGCACTCAATGAATTTGATAAAATGTAAATTTGAATTACATTTTTGCTGGCAGAATCTCAAAAGGTTCCTGTGATTCTTTCACAGTTCATGACATTCCTTCAAATCTAAACCCCTGGCATAGAGTATAACATTAGAACCTCCATGAATCAAAGCTTCAGTTCTGAAAACATGTCCTCACCTAGTCAGCCATGAAGGTGCATAAAACTGGGGTTAACATAAGGTGAGCACCAAAGCAGTGTTCCCTGTACCTTTTATTTAATCTTGTGTGTGTGTGTGGTACTAGGGATTAAACTCAGGAGCACTCTACCACTAAGCTACATCCCTAGCCCTTTCTATTTTTTATTTTGAGACAGTGTCTCACTAAGTTGCACAAGCTGACCTCAAACACAAATTGTGATCCTCTTGCTGTATCCTCTTGAGTTGCTGGGATTACAGGCATGGGCACCACACTTGGCTTATTTTATTTCATACTTGATGCCACATCTCTTCTTAAGCCCCATCCAGCTGGGCATGAGAAACTGTCTTGAAATAAATAAAAAAGAATGGGGGTGTACCTTAGTGGTAAAGTACCCAGAATTCAATCTGTGGTACCAAAAATAACAAAGCAATCCCATCCATGACACATAACTTTAAGAACATAGAGCTTTTCTGTTTTCTCCTTGTCTCTATTTTTTTTAGTCTAATTCTGATTAAAGGAAAGTATTGTAATAGTAGTCATTTATCTCTTCAAATTCATGTCATTGTCTTAGTTTGGATTCCCTTCTAAAAGCAGAAATGAGCCGGGCGTGGTGGCTCACGCTTGTAATCCCAGCACTTAGGGAGGCTGAGACAGGAGAATCGCGAGTTCAAAGCCAACCTCAGCAACGGCAAGGCGCTAAGCAACTCAGTGAGACCCTGTCTCTACATAAAACACAAAAAATGGGGCTGGGTATGTGGCTCAGTGGTCGAGTGCCCCTGAGTTCAATCCCCAGTACCAAAAAAAATAAAAATAAAAAAAAAATAAAATAAAAGCAGAAATGAATCAAATTTTAAAATGATTTTTAAAATGCCCTAGATACTTTATGATTACAGTACAATATCCCACAAAAGAGAGACGGACACATGTTGCACACCTCCTTATAGTCCGAAGTATAAAGCACCTAGCCACACCTATGAGGTATTTAAAAAAAAAAAAAAAAACCTGAATCTCAACAAGCCTTAATATATAACTACATGTATAACTACCATGTTATAGGAAATACATGGAACATAAGAGCATGCTAAGAGAACAAGAATTCACTTAACAAAATTAAGAATTGGAGAAAACTGCAGAACAGAGAAAAATTCTCAACAAATTAGTGGTGGGCTGTGGGTATAGTTCCATGGTAGAGTGCTTGCCTAGAATTGGGGATCCCCTATACCACAAAAAAAAGAAGAAGAAAAAGAAGAGGCAAGGAAATTGAGAGGGAGGTAGAGTACTTCTTATAATGTAAAAATATCTCATAAACCAATACATATTAATGTGAAAAATAAGAATTTTATTTTTAATTTTTTTCATTTTAGTTTCTTTTCTTTAGAGATGCATGCCAAAGTATTTATAGGTAAACTTATATGATGTTGGTGTTTACTTTAAAATAATCTCATAGGGTCAGGTGTGGTGGAACGCACCTGTAATTGCAGCAACTCAAGAGGCTGAGGCAGGAGGATCACAAACAAGGTAAAGGCCAGGCTTGGCAACTTACCAGTACTCTTTCTCAAAATAAAAAGGATTGGGGATGTAATTCAGTGATAGAGCACCACTGGGTGCAATTTTCCCAGTACTGAAAAAACAAAATCCCACAGGGATAAAAGATTGGCCGAGTATTAATAACTATTGAATTCAGGTGCTAGTGACACTATTTTTGTATATGTTTGAGGAAGATTTTTTTTTCAGTCTTTGAAAATGCTAGCAGAAGTATAGCATAATAATAATTCATTTTTTTGATTCCCTCATGTTCTAGCTTTTTTTTTTTTTTTTTGCACAGAGGATTGAAACAAGGGGCATTCTACCACTGAGCATCTCCAACCTTTTATTTTTATTTTTTCATTTTGAGATAGAATTTTGCTAAATTGCCAAGGCTGGTCTTGAAGTTGTGATCCTTCTGCCTTAGACTTCATAGTTGCTAGAATTACAGGTGTTGCACCACCACACCCAGCATGCTCCAGATTTTCTATTTTTATTCTTGCTAATAAATAATCATACTACATTTATAATATTGGCGCCTCCCTCATTTTGAAACTAAAATTTCCTCAATTCTTTACCTAAGCTATATGTTTCACTCTTAAAATAGAAAAAAACAATGAATTGACATTTCTTAATTAAAACTCAGAACTCATAATTGAGAGGCAAACCAGTCTATTAGCTCTAAGCATAATGGTAATTATTTGTTTATTAAAAAGTGGCAATGTAACAATGAAATACAAGTATAATCAGAGATCTGTGTGTATCATAATCTGTACTAGTTACCACATAGATTTTGTTCTCAATGACCATGGTTTCTGGATAACAAAAGGAAAGTTCACTAGGTATGATAGTGCATACCTGTAATCCCAGCTACTGGAGTGGGTGAGGCAGGAGGTTCACAAGTTCAAGGTTAGCAAGATTTTAAAAAATTTTAAAAAATTTTTAAAAAGCTGTGATTTTAGCGTGGTGATAGAGTACCCCTGAGTTCATTCCCTAGCACTGCAAAAAAACAAAAAAGAAGAAAGTTTTCATTACATTATAAACTTGGAAATACATCATTAGTCCAACCTCTTTCTTAATAAAGATCATAATATGTATCTGTTCTATAGTTAAACATTAAATTTTTTTTTAATACTCTGGGATTTTTATTCCGAGTGTTGTAGACCTTGAATGTATTCCCTGCACCCCCACTCCCCACAGTGGCAAAATTTTGTCTTACTACAAACTTTTTTTTTTTTTTTAATTCTCAAATTTACTGGTTCCATGCTCAAATGTAGGCTGTCAATTTTTTTTTCTGCCCTCACCACAACAAACCTGTCTCCTCTCCCAGCTCACACACTTTTTCTAACCTTTGTTAAAGAGTATAACATGCTCTTATAAAAGTGCTCAGATTAGGAGTTTATCCAACTTTCATATCAAAACATTGAGTTTTACCAGTATTCTAGGGACTGCCCTCCCGGTGCCCGTCTGTTTTGGAACTTTATAATGATATGTGATCCTATAGCATATACTTTTGTACTCAGTTTATGAGGTTTATCCATTAGATTGCAGATTGAAACAGTTAATTCATTCTCTTAACTGTGTGCCATAAAATTCTATACTCTTTTATTGAAAGTTCTATTTCCTAGGCAGGCACGGTAGTGCACTCCTGTAATCCCAGCAGCTTGGGAGCTGAGGCAGGAGGATCACAGGTTCAAAGCCAGCCTCAGCAAAGGCGAGGCATTAAGCAACTCAGTGAGACCCTGTCTATAAATAAAATACAAAATAGGGCTGGGATGTGGCTCAGTGGTTGAGTGCCCCTTAGTTCAATCACTGGTACTCCCACCAAAAAAAAAAGTTCTATTTCCTAACTAGCACCCATGGTTTTAAGATAATTGGATGTTAATATTAAATATTAATTTATGAATTGCCTTTACGTACATGTATATTATCTTCTTAACTGAGAAAAAAGATGATCATACTTACAAATTTTTAATATTGTGCTTTTTTTTCTTCTTTTTTAAACTGAGGTCCTAGCACATACTAAGCAAGTACTCTACCACTATGCTACATCCCCTTCTTTTGTTTTAATTCAGAAAATTTTTTAATTCTCACTAAATGCTGAGAGTTTCGATAAATTGCTACAGCTAGCCTCAAATTTTCCCTCCTGAGTCACAGGGATTACAGATGTGAACCATCAGGCTAAGTTTGAACAATATACTCTTATAATTTAGTAAATTATCTTAAAAGAGGTCTTACTGTGTTTCCCCAGGCTGGCCTCATGGGCTAAATGTTTCTTCTGCCTCAGGCTCCCAAGGAAATGGGACATGGCTCCAGGTGTATATTAAATTTTTTAGTAAAATATTTAGCCAGAGAAAACTGATGTTTTGTTGCCCTGTTTCTTTTCACCCACTTTTGATTTGTGTTATTGCTCACCCATGAATTATGTTTCAGGAGTTCAGATAAAGAAAAAAACAGGGAAGCCCAGCAGAATTACAAAACTTGGCTTAAATGATACAGTTTTGGTTAGGAAAATTGAAAGTATGTTGGTGTGGTGGCACAGACTTGTAGTCCCAGCTACTCAAGAAACTGAGGAAGGAGGATGGCAAATTCCAGGCCAGCCTGGGCAATTTAGTAAGACCCTATTTCAAGTCAAAAAAAAAGGGGGGCTTGCGATGTAGGTCAATGGTTCAGTCTTCAATGCTGATGGAAAAAGGGGTGGGAATATATATATGTGTGTGTAGTTGTTTCTCTCTATCTAAAGTATTGGTAAATTAATCTCTCTCAATCTCTATTTTTCATATATTTTTCTAGGAAAAACATGTATCCCAGTATCTTGACATGTTCTAATATTTAGATAATTCTACAATACAGTTGAGGCTACTCTGAACTCTGGCTTTAGTACAAATGAGGTGAAGTGTTAGCCTGGCAATATTGCTGCCTCCATTGGGTCTGTTAACCTCATTTTACCCTCCCTGAAGCTTTATAAGACCCACTGTTGTTGCCAGTTGTAGAGGCACATGCCTGTAATCCCAGCGACTACTGATCCTACTGCCTCAGCCTCCTGAGTCACTGGGATTGCAGGCACCACCACAGCCACCTTCGTTTTAATCTTTAAAGTGTGCTCCATATGCCTGGCAGAGTGGCACACACCTATTATCTCAGAGATTCAGGAGACTGAGGCAGGAGGATCGCAAGTTCAAGACCAGCCTCTGTAATTTAGCAAGACCCTGTCTCCAAACAAAAAATTTTTAAAAAGGGTTAGGGATGTATCTCAGTAGTAAAGCATCCCTGGGTTCAATCCCCATTACCAAATACAAAAAGAAAAATAACAGCAATATTCCTCAAATAATTTTTTTTAAATTTTTTTTAGTCGTTGATGGATCTTTATTTTATTCATTTATCATTTATATGTGGTGCTGGGGATCTAACCCAGTGCCTCACGCATGCTAAGCAAGCACTCTACCACTGAGCTATAGACCCAGCCCCTCAAATAATTCTTCATTGCCTATTTTTTTAAATAATTTTAAGCCAGTTTCAGAAAACAAAATAAAGTTAATCTTAAAAAGAGGGCCTGTGTGCAGGTACAGTGGCACACACCTGTAACCCCAGCTACTCAGGAGGCTGAGACAGGGGAATTGCAACTTCAAGACTAACCTGGGCAATTTAGTGAAACCCTGTCTCAAATTTTTTTTTAAAAAAAGGCGGGGGGCTAGTGATGTAGCTCAGTGGTAAAGCACCCCTAGGTTCAGTCCCCAGTACCAAAAATAAATAAATAAAATAATCAAAAGGAGTTAGGGGCATAACTCAGTTGTAGAGCAGCAATACTGGGTTCAATCCCCAGTACCATGGGGAAAAAAAATCCAGTAATGCTAAAATACAAAGGATTTAATATTTTTATTCATGGAAAAAATTTAATCTGGGCAAATGGGAATATATTTTACTTCTATCTCTTCTGCATTTTAGGAAATTGCCTCAAAGAAAAATTTACCACATTGCCAAGAATAATTTAAACTATTTCTTCAAATTTACACCATTTAGATAGTAGAATCAATTTAAATGCTTTAATGTAATGAAGGAATGAGTAACGTTAAGGTCAATGGTTTTGTTAAATTTGATTATACCAGCAACACAACATAAACAATTTAAGTTGCTCAGTAAATTCTTTGTAAATTGAGTTTTTAAAAGATGGAAACTGCTGAGTACAGAGGTGAATGCCTGTAATCCCAGCAGCTCGGGAGGATTGCAAGTTCAAAGCCACCCTCAGAAACTTAGAGAGACACTGAGCAACTTAGCGTGACCCTGTCTCAAAATTAAAATAAAATAAAAAGGCATGTGGCTCAATGGTTGAGTGCCCCTAGGTTCAATCCCCCATATCAAAAAGAAACAAAAACAAAAACATGAAAGCCTTAAAGAAAATGAATTATAAATTTTTTTTATTTTTTTCAATATAAAGAATACAATTTTCTAAAATTTATTAAGAGCCAGACATGCATTAATGGTGCATGTCCATAATCCCAGCAACTCAGGAGGCTGAGGCAAGAAGATCGCAAGTTCAAAACCAGTCTCCATAACTTATTGAGACACTAAGCAAATTAATGAGACTCTGTCTCAAAATAAAAAGGGCTGGGATGTTGCTCAATGGTAAAGCACCCCGGGTTCAATCCTAGTACAAAAAAAAAAAAAAAAAAACTTAAAATCGAGAAAGGTTTTAAGTGTAGTGATAACACCATAAAAGCACATTCTCCCCATTAAAGTAATTTACACTCTTTGAATTTAGGAACTGGAACGAGCATGGAGAGAATATGATAAGTTGGAATATGATGTAACTATTACCAGGAATCAGATGCAAGAGCAGCTAGATCGCCTTGGTGAAGTTCAGGTATGAAAGTGTAATATTTTTTACATTATTTTAATTGGTTTTGACTGGTATTATACATCTGCCTCACTATATACACATATACCCTTAAAAGTTTTTACACTTTGGCTACCTAAAATGTGAATTTGAAGCTGGGCTCAGTGACACACGCCTAGTCTCAGCAACTCAAGAAGCTAAAGTAGAAGGACTGCAAGTTCGAGGCCAGTCTTAGCAACTTATCAAGACTGAGTCTCAAAAGATAAAAAGGTCTGGGCTGGGATTGTAGCTCAGTGGTAGAGCGCTTGCCTTGCATGCGGCAGGCACTGGGTTCGATCCTCAGCACCACATAAAAATAAATAAATAAAGATATTTGTGTCCATCTACAACTAAAAAAAATTTAAAAAAAAAAAAAAAAAAAAGATAAAAAGGTCTGAGGATGTAGCTTAGTGGTAAAGCACCCTGTGTTCAATCCCTAATTCTGTAAAAAGGAAAAAAAATGTTTATTTGATATGTTCACTGATAGGAATTTTATTCTCTCACAAAACAAGCCATCCCCTTGTTTACAATTTTAGTCCTTTATTCTAGCTGGGCTCATAATATAGCATGCCTATAATCCCAGCAGTTCAGGAAGCTGAGTCAGGAGGATCACAAGTTTGAGACCAGTGCCCACAATTTAGTTCAAGAGCAACCTGCACAATTCAGCAAGACTCTTCTTCAAAAAATAAATCCCAGTGGGTTGGGAGGCCAAGGCAGGAGGATCACAGGTTCAAAGCCAGCTTTTGCAACTTAGCAAAAGCCTGTCTCAAAAAATATAAAAGGTCGGGGGGTGGAGGGGCTCAGTAGTTAAGTACTCCTGGGTTCAATCCCTTGTACAAATAAAGAAAGAAAGAGGGAGAGACGGAGGAAAGGAGGGCTGGGAATATACCTCA
Organism: Geosciurus inauris; assembly: GCA_004024805.1. Lineage (NCBI taxonomy): Eukaryota > Metazoa > Chordata > Mammalia > Rodentia > Sciuridae > Geosciurus > Geosciurus inauris. The sequence goes on along the minus strand of PVHX01032336.1, from coordinate 734 downwards.
GTGATAGAGCACCCCTGGGTTCACTCCTCGGTACCCAAAAAAGAAAAAGTTATTTATTCTATAGTGTAAATGGTGAGCTTTGGGTTGTTTTTTTACTGAGCTCTGTCAGTAGTTTCTATAAATTTGACTTCATATTCTTCCATTAGTTCATCTGTGTCACTTGGTATTGAGTTGTGAATTTATGAAATAATAGTTATTATTTAAAATAATCTAACCCATTCTGTATTAAATTTGTTTTTTGTTAAACTATATGTAGTCTGTTGTCTTAATTGACCTATTATTAGAATAGGGAACATACAGTACCATTTGGTATAAAGATCCAGTTTATAAAGAGGCAAATCTGTAGTTCCAGGGGATAGTTTTCTTATCTGTAAAATAGAAATTAGAAGACCTTTCTTAAAGTGTTGCTCTGAGGAATGGAGATAATATTTTTTACTAAATCAATGCCACTATTTGATTATGACTCTATGTAAATATGATTATCTGCACTGGAAACCCAGTCACTGGACTTAACAGACAAATCAATGCAACAAATAAAAGATTAGTAAGGGCCAGGCACTGAGGCAGGAGGATCACAAATTCCTGGTCAGCCTCAGCAACCTAGCAAGACCCTATCTCAAAATAAAAATAAAAAGGGCAGGGGATATAATTCAGGGTAAAGCACCCCTGTGTTCAATTCCCAGTACCAAAAAAATCATAAAGACCACAAGTAGTTATGATATTCTTTGGGGGGG
>PVHX01032335.1:0-14026 GCA_004024805.1 Geosciurus inauris | reverse complement strand
AGGAAGGAATATTATAAACTGTGGAATTGCGGTGAGGGTTGAAGGGTGAACAAAGATTACAAGCAATGATGGTATCATGTACCAAGGCCCAGAGACAGCAACAACTCTCTCTCTCTCTCTCTCTGTTCTCTTCTCCCTTCTCCCTCTCTCCCTCCCTCTCTTTCTTCTCTCCCTCCTAGTAGCACCCTAGCCTGTCCTTATTAAGGTCCTTCATAATTTGACCACTACTTACCTCTTGAGTATTTTCTCCAGTTGTACCTCAACACATGCTCTCTACTTTACACAGTGTGCTCTCCTCACTGCCTTAAATGTTGTATGATCACTTCCACTCTTTCCACACTATTTACTTTACATAACATGCCCTCTATACTTTTGCCTATCAGTGATGGAAAACTCAAATGCCTACACAGATCATGCTGGTGATATAAATGAGTAAAGCATTTCATGTGTAATACAATAGGGGTTTTGGTAAACTTCAGTTTTCTCATATATAAGTGATAATATAAAATCAACATAACAGGTTTTTCTTGAGGAAGGATCAAATGAAATTATGAAATTATAACAAGTTATTCAGCACAGTGGTACATACATGCTTAGTAACTATTTTTTATTGATGTTTTCTATTTTTGTATTTGTTTCAAGATAAGCTGTAATTATTCTTTGGAGCATTTCCTTACAACTTCTATAATATCATTGTCAGGGGCTGGGGCTGTAGCTCAGTGGCAGAGCATTTGCCTAGCATATGTGAGGCACTGGGTTTGATCCTTAGCACCACATAAAAATAAATTAAATAAAGGCATTATGTGCATCTACAACTACAAATGTTTTTAAAAATCATTGTCAACCTGATCTATGTATCTTATCTTGGTTTTAGCATTAGGTTATCATTCAGATTGTAATGTTTATGGTTCTTGGCATGGTGGGTAATATTTATTATACCATAGACATTTTTTCTATTACTTTAACAAACTCTGGTGTAATTTAGTAGTCATTCTACCTGTGCAGAATTACTATGCAGGTTCTGGTGTACTTTTGTGGACTCTGGTTTCAATGGCAATTGAACTGTCATTGACTTTGTTCAGTTGCTTTGGTCTGGTGATTTATATGGTACTGCTGGGACTCCCACTGGTTCCTACTGGTGCTGCCTTAGAGTTTGGAAGAGGACTACCCAGGCTGACCTCTTGGGTGGGGGTCTCTCTATATATAAAATGGTCCCTCTGCTGTTCCCCTTCTTCAGCTCATGGGATATACTAGTCTCTGTGGTAGAAAGTAACAGAGCTATGCCCAAAAGGAAAAATAGGCTTTTCAATCAACCACTTGTTACTGTTTTGCTCCTCTCACTAATTTTGCCTATCAGCTCCTATATCTCTGAGTTCAGGAGAAAAGTCTCAGGGTTGAAAGCACACAGTCCTCCTGGACCAAAGCACCTCGTGTAGCTGGGTCTCTCTTGCTGTGTTTTTCTGCCAGCCTCAGTGTCTCTCTGTAAGGGAGGACAATTTTAGCTTAGAAGGAGTTTTTTTCACTGCCCTTTTATTTATGGCTGGACCCCTACTTTATACTGCTTGTTTAAGGTATCAGGATCATCTGATATAAGATGGACTCCAGTTTTATCCATGGAAAGAATGAGTCTACCAGGGCTATCTTTTGTTCCTAGGTCATGAATAATACAGCACCAGGTCTAGGTCAACTTTTTCTGTTGAGTAGTGGGACCCTAGACATAGTGCACTTTATTTTTAACCACATTTCAATGTTTTCTACTGGCTATTTTCAGGAAATTTCCAAGGTTTATAATTTTCAGTGAGGAGAAGGGGGAAATGAGTTTATAATCATCTTGTCCTAACAGGAAACCTCTACATTTATTCTCAACAAGAAAAATAAATTTTAAAAAGTAAAAGTAGTATGGACAAGATGGTAGTATTAATGATTATATTTATTATATTTTTATATAAGTAAATTTGAAACTACAAGTTCAGTCTCCCCTGCAATAATATGCTATAGTAGTATAAATAGAGCTTTGGAATCCTGAGTTCAGTTTCCAATCCAGCAATTCTTAGTGGGGTGACATTGGCCAAGTGACTTAATTTCTTTTAGTCTCACTTTCTTAGACTTAACATCAGTCTATTAATATCTTACTTTTAAGGTTTTGTGAGGATTGAGATAATGTATATACTATATTTAGCACAGTGTCTGGTCAATGCTTATTAGATGGTAGATACCAAACAATTTATGCATTAACATGTTTCTTTTAGAACCCCATTCCCTTCTGTGTCAAAGGTCAACCCTTTGACCACTAAGTGACTTTTAGATTACTTTCTCCATTCTTGGGGGTAAACTTAAGTTGCTTCCTTCTAAGGATGGCCAACTTCCAGTCTATGGGCTGTCCCTGGCAAAGACCCTGCCTGCTGTACTGTACACATCTGTACAAGCATTTAATTTTTTTTCTCCTTTGTCTGTTGAAAGCAGGGTTCCCTGTTTCAGAGAGCCAGCAGATGTTTCTTTATTTAAACTGTATTCAGTGAGAGGAAGGAAAGAGAGACAGACACACACAAGAAGGAAAGAGGTCTGGGTCATAGCACCACATTTATTCAGAGGCCACCGTGCCAGGAAAAATGTGCACAGCAATTGTAAATTGTTTTTTCCGTTTTATTTGATTTTTTTTCAAACAGGAATTTCTTGTTTCCTTAGATACTAATTAAATCTCAGTTACTGAGAATTGGCTAGTGGACATTCAATGCTGTGGTGGATAGCCAAATACTGTATTTATTGTAGGTCCTTAGCAGGAAATTTGATAGGAAATTTTGGTTTCAATGCTGTGGCTGGTTTTTGTCTTCATTGTATGTGCTTGTGTTATATGCAGGGGACTCAGAAACATATACCATGGGAAAGATTAAGTTTAGGGTAATTGTTTATTCTTACATTTGGGTCTATTTTTTATAAGCTTCATATATACCAACCTGATGAAAATATTAGTCAGATCTGGAGAAACAGCTCTCTTCTGAGACTGTCATTACTCCATATAACCCACTACTTGAACCTTGTAGCCTTTGTTTAGATTCAAATTTGCTCATTGATCTCAACCACAAGTCTTAATTCCAGTTGCTTTAGCACAACAGAATGTACTGGTTGAAACAAGAAAAACCCAAACTAGCGGTTGGTGTCAAATAGTACAAAAACCTGTTCTAAACTGTCTGCCTGGATTGAGTGTTGTTTTTGTAACTGAACTTAACCACTTTAGTCAGTAGGAGAATGTAAAATCTGGAAGAAAACTGTATCAAGGAAAATTCCTGGAGAACCAACCAAAAAGTTCGCTCTGGCTAGCACAGATTCAAGATTAATTCGTTTTATTTGGTCTTTGGATGAGGCCAGGAATAATATGGAACATCCTGGTTAAAAGGAACAACTGTACAGTTCAACCATGCATGTAGATGATGAATTGTGGAAATATCAACTAAGCAGGAAACCAGGTCCTCAGTTTTCCCTCACTATCATTTTTAAAGGGGGATAGCATAGTAGAAAGAACAGGCCTTTGGAATTAGGCAGACCTGACTTTGAATCACATTTACTATATACGTGACTTGAGGAGGCTACATACTCTCTCTAGGTCTCATTTTCCTCATCTGCAACATGTAGCTATCCAAACATATCTTAAATCAATTGATAGAAAAATATGAATAATTTCAAGGGAAAATGAGTGAAGAACACAGTCAACGTACAGAATAACAAAATATAAATGACTGAAAAATTAATATGAAAAATTTTCAACCTCACTAACAAAGAAATATGATGTCACTTTTCTATGAAACTAACAAAAATTTCAAAAATAATCATGCAATGCCAATATGGATAGAATAAAATAAACATCCTTATATAAGGCTGGAATGTAAATTGGCACTACTTTTCTAGAAAAGCAATTAGAAAGCATTTCAAAAGGCTCTAAGTAATTCAGAGCCTTTGACATAAGAATTGCCCTTCTGAAACTTTGTCTAAAAAGACTGTTGTTTCTGGTCTTTTGATGAGGCCAAGAATAATATGGATCATAATAATGTGTACTCATCGCAGCATTTTTTATATCGCAACATTGGAAGCCTAAAGGACCATCAATAGGAAAAAGCTCAAAAAATATGCTTTATTCCTTTAATGGAATATTATGAAAGCTTTTAAACAGTATTTTAAGTAATATTTAATGTTGTGAGAAAATATTCATAATATAAAAACAAGGAGAAAAGGTAATATTCAATATTTTCCCAATTTACAACTACACATACATTCTATCTATATATGTTTATATGTATGTATATATAAATGAATATACATAGGAAATGTATATGTACAATATAAGATAGATAGATAGATAGATAGATAGATAGATAGATAGATAGATGATAAATAGTTTGGGGCTGGGGAGATAGCTCAGTGATAGAGCACATGTCTCACATGTACAAGACCCTGGGTTCAATCTCCAATAACATAAGTATTTTAAATAAATGTGTCAAGTATATATGAAACATAAAATGAAATAAATAAGATATTGATGAACAATGAACGGTTGTAAAGAAAAGAATTTCAAATAGTTAAGTTCATAGAGATTATAAGTAATTTTCCTTTTTAATTTTTGTTATATCTTTCTGTAATTTTCAAATTCCCTACAATGAAAGCATTTTCACAACCACAACATATGGTGACAACACAATAGTTTGAGGATAAAATAAACTATATTTTGTCTAGAGACTTAAATATGTGTTTATTATTTTTGCTTTATTTGACTCACATTTGCAACTTCAGCCAGAATTTTGACATCTTACCCATTCTTTGCCTCCAGTTGCAAATTCTGCATATTTTTCTAGTTTTGACTCAGAACTGATTTAGCTCAAAACTCACCTTGCTCTTGGTGTTTTTCTCCTCTTTATTCCTAAAAAAACAAAACCAAAAACTAGGGTGTGTTTGTGTGTATTTCACTAAGAATCAGGGAATTGTAAATTAAAATCACAATGTGATATCACTGCACATCTATGAGAAGGACTAACTTTTTTAAAAAAGTGGCAACACTAAACGCTAGCAAGGATGCAGAGCAACTGGATTATTCATACATTGCTGTTGGAAATGGATAATTGCGCAGTCATTCTGGAAGGCATTTTTGGCAGTTTCTCATAAAAGCAAAAATCAAATTACTATATTACACAACATTTGCACTCTGAGGCATTTATCCCAGAGGAATCGACTTATATTCACAAAAAAAATCTGTACATGAATATTCATAGCAGGTTTATTTATAATACACAAACACTGGAAACAGCTTAGAAGTCCTCTAACAGGTTGGAACACCCATACCATGAAATACTACTCAGAAGTTTTTCAAAAATAATGAACTATTGATACATGCAACAACTTAAATAATCTCCAAGAAATCATATTGAGTGGTAAAAAACTGACAATCTCAAAAGGTCACATCATGTGTGATTATATTTATATAATATTCTGGAAATGAAAAATTCTAGAGGACAATAGATTAGTAGTTTTCAGGTGTTAGGGAGGTTAGTGTGGAGGGACATAGTAAATGTAACTATAAAGAGGTAGCATGAAGGAACTTTGATAAATGTTCAAGATAGAGTACTTTTTATTTTGACTATGGTGGTTTGTGCTTATGGTAATCTACATAAAATTTTCAATTAAAGAATGAATATATAATCTAGTCCCTTATCCCATATATCTCATGCATTTATAAACATTGTTCCTTGGTTGCTACAACTCTCTGTCTTTGTATCATAAGAATGAACAAAGTTGAAACCACCATTTTGTTTTATTGAGCTGGAAATCAGTAACTCTCCCTAAATAATGTTTTATGACAATTTTATAATGTAAGATATTTCATTTTTCTTTATTTTCCAATTTTTTAGCATTATTATAATACTTTGAACAACTGCAATTTTCTGCACACTGCTAGTATACGGAGCTAATAATAGAAAGGTCAATAATTGAGATTCCCTAACTTCCAGGCATTATTGAAAGCACTGTAGCATAATGATTAAAAGTGGTTAAACAGATCTGAGTGGAAGTCCCAGTTATGCTCCTCCCCAGCCTTGAGTAAGTTATTTAACACATTTCTTTATTCCATAAAATGAGCATAATAATATTGTTATCATAAGGTTGTTATGAAAATTAAACAAGCATGCAAAATGATTAGTACAATATCTAGCTACAGAATAAGTGATCAATAATGCTACCTATTTTCCCTATTGCTAATATTCTTCTGTCATTATCCAGTATAGATGATGCTTGAGTGTTAAACCATGTGATGTAGACAAGAGCTATGTTCATATATTAAATTTCAAGGGCTGCCATCATAAAGTATCACAGACTTGGTGTCTTAAAACAAAAAAAAAATTCTCTAACAATTCTGAGGCTGAAAGTCTGAAATCAAGAACTAAGTTGGTTCCTCTGTGTGCTTAGAAGGAGAATCTGCTCCATGTTCCTTTTCTAGGTTTTGGGTGGTTGATAGAAATCTTCGATGTGACTTAGCTTATGGATTCACTCCAGTATTTGCCTCCATCTTTACATGATATTTTAACTTTGGTCTCATTCACTGCATCCATATTTCCCTTCTTCTTATAATGACACCAGTTATACTAGATTCAGGGTCCATTTGCCTCATTATTACCTCACTTAACTTGATTACAACTGCAAAATTTCCAAATAAGTTTACATTTATATGTTCCCCTAGTTAGGACTTCAGAGTATCTTTTCAGAGTGCATGATTTAATCTATAATGGGAACCAGGGGTGACGATAATGACTGAGGAATGAAAAGCTTTCTGGAGTAAGTGAGAATCGGGGTCTTGATTTGAGCACATAATGAGAAGTGGGCAGAGGAAAAATAGTGACAATGAACATAGGCATAATTAGAAAAAATATCTGATGAACAAATTCACTCATTAGTTTTTTTCTTTATCTCTTCCTACATTTGGTCTCTGGGACTTACATCAGACTTGTATTAACCTGTATGGTCCTTACTAGATTCAGAGATTTTGACAAGTGGGAATAAGTATTTCTTACCTGTCTGTTTCCCCTACATCTCTTTCCTCAGGGCATGTCATTAAGAATGTACTCAATAGGCTTTCTGAACTGAATTTGTTCAGTTGGCAAAGAGTTGGCAACTGAAACAGTCTTACAACTAATATAAATGAACTTTTTTCCTCAGAAGAGAGTCCCAAAATAAATCTCTTAAAGATCAGATCTATATTAAGCCTTTTATAAAAATGCAAGAGAAAGAGATCTAAGAGACTGAACCCCTATCAAATGACAAGTTCTCTCTACCGAATGTGGATGCAAAGTTTTGCTTGGATACATTAATGAATGGCCAACTTATTATTTTCCATAACTTTAATTGTTAGAAAGGATTTTTTGATGCTTCCTTGTTGGTTCGTTTGCTCATTTGCTTGCTTACTTGTTTAAATAATTAGGTCAAATGTCTCTTTCTGTAACTAAGACTGAATGGCCTTAGCTCTGCCTTCTGGGATTACAAAAATTAAGTACTATTATAAAAATCACAGGCCAAAAGTGATATTCAGTGCTGAAAGCCAAGGTAGAAAAATGGGTAGTGATACCATCAGCATTCCCAGAGTAAATGATTTCCGCTTATATCCCTGATTGCTGGACACAGAATCTGACCTATTCTGTCCTTGCGATTTCTGTGAATGTGTTTTGGAAGGCACAAAAGGCAAGATTTCTGTTTGATTCTAGTCCAGGACATAGGCTGCACAAATACATTTTTACACCTAAGATGGGTAACTAGATCAGTGGTGTAACATTGGAAAATGCCTCCTTCTCTCTTCCTCTCTCTCTCAGGGCCTCTGTACACTGAAGTATGACAGGAAACAGGTTTAAGTTCCTTCCTTGGGGGTGTAAATCATGTCACTTCTTTCCAAGGGAGACCAAGGATCATTTATTCACACACTACTTTTACTGGATTGAGTACACATTATAGTTGAAAAAATTGAGGCACAAATGGGTTGAGGTGCTCACTTCACAAAGCTGGAATAGTAAAGTCTTTGAACTGAAGAATGGACAGGAATTCTACAATATGAGAAAAGAAATTTAAATGGGCAGTTTTACAGTGAACCAGCCAAAACCAACAAACTACAGGAAACAGGCATTGATCTTAAAAATGTGCCCAGTCCCAAGTAACTGTTGGGTAGTTGAGATCCATTAAGCTTGAGAAAGAATGGAGTCTCAGCCAAACAAATATTTGGCTTCCTTTCCAGAATCACCTTTCTACAGGTAGAAACCTCAGGGTGTTCTCCTTAGTGGCTGTGAATTCTGTGTTGTACACATAATCATGGCCTACCAGTCTATCTTTTTTTTTTCTTCAATAAGTATTCTACCACAAAGGGAATTAAAGGTGCGCTTCTTTGGTTAACAGCTTTCTTGTAGTCATGGTGACTACCAGCAGAGTCTCAGTCTACTAAGCCACCTGCTGTCCAATCTATCTTGGTCATTTCCTTTTTTAAAAAAGGCATTATTATATCACGTAGCAATACTATGTTTCCATGACAACATAATAGTTGGCTGTACTTTTTCTGGGAAAACAGTAATGTAATCACTTTTATTGTGAGTTTTTTAAAAAACTAATTCTTACCTAGATATCAAAGAAAATAAATGATCAAGAAGATTTCATTGTTACCCTCAGGAAGGAAGACAGGTCTTTCTTCCTAGTGGAAATCATTCTTCCCCTAGGAAGAATGATTTTGTAAATCATTCTATTTGTAAATAAAATGGAAATTTGCATTTCCATTTTATTTACAAATTCCCTTCTGGCTTTTCCAACGTATTGTAAAGGACAGACTTATAAAAAATCAATATTACATCTTTTCCAAGGGAAATTTGCTGAATAGTCACAGAGAGCAGCACCAAATTTTGCATAACTTTAACATTTCATCTGGGGTTATGTGAAATCTATTTCATTACTTTATGAAATCCCAGAGTAAGAGGTATAATCAGAATATCCATCCCAGGAACAATGACACACAAAATTAGGACATTGTCACTTTTTTTTTTTGGTACTGGAGATTGAACTCACGGGTACTCAACCACTGAGCACATCCCTAGCCCTATTTTGTGTTTTATGTAGAGACAGGGTCTCACTGAGTTGCTTAGTGCCTCGCCGTTGCTGAGGCTGGCTTTGAACTCATGATTTTCCTGTCTCAGCCTTGATAAGTGCTGGGATTACAGGCTTGTGCCACCACGCCCGGCTACATTGCCACTTTTTTATAGAATGATTTGATGGAACTTCAAAAAAGAATATAGTAAAGAAAAAATTTAGCACCAAGAGCTAAAATTTAACTGGAAATTTAACGGTGGAAAGGAAAATAAGATACACTTAACATCTCAGGAGTTGATTGTTGTCTGGGAAGTACACTTAGAGTTAATAGCATATTGTATAGCTTAAATGTGCAACTCAGGAGTTCCTGTCTTAATTTTCTCAAGAGACAGACCAATAAGAAATGAGGGTGGCAAAACTACCCTTTAGAAAAGCCCAATAAAAGCCAGGTGTAATGGCACATGAGAGTAATCCCAATGACTTAGGAGACTGAGGCAGGAAGATCACTAGTTCGAGGCCAGCCTCAGCAACTTAGTGAGAACCTATTTCAAAATAAAATAAGTAAATAAATGAAAAGAGCTGTGAAGGTGACTCAGTGGTTAATCACCCCAGGTTCAATAACTAGTACCAAAGGGAAGGAAAAAAATCAAAACAAAGAAAAGTCCAATAAAAGTTTTCACCTGCTGGGAAGATAGAGCAAATTGGAAAAAAGTCTCTCTTTGCCCTGTAAGTGCTCCTAGTAAGGTTTTTCATTCTGGTGGAAAGATAATACTATACCTCCCACAAGAAAGAAGAGACCGTGAATAGGATTGCCAACATGGACAGCAGTAGCAAAAGGTTAAATTCCAGTGACAATATCAAAACCCAACCATTAGCAGGGGCTGGGGTTGTGGCTTAGTGGTAGAGCACTGGGTTCAATCTTCAGCACCACATAAAAAATAAATAAATAAAATAAAAATATTGTGTCCATCTACAACTTAAAAATCTATTAAAAATAAAAATTAAATTTAAAAAACCCAACCATCAGGTACAAGTACTAAATTCCATTTCATGTTGTCCTTTTAATCGTCTGCTTATCACCAGGAAAATAGAAGCTCCCTCAGAGTAGGTAACTGCTATTTGTTCATAAAACTGATACACATTGATGTGATAAATGTGAATGTCTTTTTGTACCAATCACTGGGAGTATTCAATTGGGTATTCATATGTGCCCTTGCCTTCCTGGAGCTTCATTTCCAATCATTCCAAAGATCTTACAGCAACCTACAAGGCCCTAAATTATGAGATCTGCTGAATTTCTCTGACCTACTACCTTCTACTCATTTCTCTATTCTTTGTGTTTTACACACACTGAGTAAAATACTGTTTCTCGAACAATCCACATGAGCTAGCCCTGGAACCTGTGCATTGGCTGTATCCTCTCCTGGAATGCATTTTGTCTAGAAACTCACATGATTAACTCTCTCCTCCCTTCCAGCCTTCTCTAGTATAACTTTCTCAAATGAAGCCTATCCTGACCTACCTATTCACAATTGCCACTTCCATTCCTAATGGTCTTGATCTCCATACCCTTGTATAATTTTCCTACAATATAATCCCTTTCTAAATATCATTATTTATTATGTCTATCATTTATTATCTATTTTTCTCTATTAAAATAATATATCCACAGGATGTGGCAAGAATTCTGTTTTCCCACTGAATAACTTAGAACAATGTTGCACACAGAGTAGGTGCTCAATTAATATTTGTTGAATGAATGAATTCCCAAGGACACTTTCTGTATTTCTTCCTTCCCCATGTGAACATTTTTTGTTGTTAAAATGAAGTAGTATTAAGGCTGAGCTATAGCTCAGTGGCAGAGTGCTTGCCTAGCATGTATGAGACACTGGGTTCAATCCTTAGCACCACATATAAATGAACAAATAAAATAAAGGCATTCTGTCGATGTACAACTATAAAAAAATTTTTAAATGAAGTACTGTTATAAATGTTCTCTTAATTCCTTTATTTATTCAACAATAGGCTGTGGCATATAATATCTGTAGATCTATCTCATTCTCTTTAAATGGTATGTCCATATGAAAAATCCGCCTAAATTTCCTTATTCAAGTACCTTCAAAGAACTGCATTTTTTTCTTGTTCTTTCCCTTTATTCCCTTTTACTAAAAAAATTTCCATCCTGTCTTTCATCCATTCAAGACCCTGTTCTCTGCTGATGAATCAATAAACTCCTCAGTCTAATAGCTGAGATTAACCTAGTGTATGACTTCCTACAAATGTCAATCAAAATGCTTGGGAATATTACAAGAACCATAAAAAGTTAGTGAGGGAGATAGATATCTGTGGACAAGTAAACCTTTTTCTTTTTTATAAATTCTATCCCATACTCTCTATGAGTAGCAGAAAGACAGTATGATATAATGGAAAGGTCCTGGGGCTTAGACTCAGAAGCTATGGGTTTAAGTTTTGCCCTGATACTTATTCGTTTATGAATTGGGAAAGTTTACTTAATCTTTCTATTCCTTAACTTACTTGTCTCAAAATTTGAGATTAGTAGTAATTGTTTTAAAATTGCTAAAATGAAAAAAAAGCCATATAACTTATGCCTATGTTAATCTTTCAATAGATTATAGCTATCATTTTAAGTGTACTTTCTTACCATACAATTTTTTTGGCAGTGCTGGGTATTGAACCCAGGGCCTTGTGCATGCAAGGCAAGCACTCTACCAACTAAGCAATATCCCCATTCCTTACCATACAATTTGTAGGCATTAAATATTTTCCTCTCATGAAGTTTTGATGCTTAAAAGTATAAGAAAGTATGAAATGAAATTGGGTGTGTGACTCAATGGTAGAGCACTCTCCTAGCATGCTCAAGGCCATGGGTTTGATTCCCTGCACCAAAAAGCAACAAAATTGAGTCAAAAAGCAAGAATGGTCAGTGTTCAAACATCTGCAAGTCTGAAAACATAGGCCTGTGAAAACTAATTAGCAGTTAGGTCCAATTTTGAGAACAGGATGTAACTTTTAAAAGTAGGTGTCATTTGAAAAACAACTCAAGCTGCTTTTGAAAAATTTCAAACTGAGAAATAACATTCTAATTAACTAGAAGACAGAATCATTATGTGAAATCTTTTCATTCGATAGATATTCCATATTGGATTCTTTAAAAGTACTTCAGAGTAAGCTGAACAGATGAGTTTAAAACCTTCAAAAGAGTAATAGCAGCCAGGCACGGTGGTGCACTCCTATATTCCCAGCATAAAACACAAAATAAGGCTGGGGATGTGGCTCATAGTTGAGTACTCCTGAGTTCAATCCCTGGTACCAAAAAAGTAAAAAAGAGTAATAGCTACAAAAAAAAAATCATACCCACCTCATTTTCTGGCCCAGCCACATATCTTCTTGGTGGCCTCTATCTTCCCTTGCCTATAAATTCCTGCTTGCTTTGATCACCAATGTACTCAAATATTACAAATCTTACCCTTATATTCTCATGATCAAATATTATGCGTTCACATACTCATTTAAGAAATATTTAATAGGTCTTATATATCATGCAGTGGGAGGCAAGGACATACAAAATTCTATCACGTCAAACGAGAAAGAACTATGAAAGAGCATTTTGAATAAAAGCATATGCCGAAGCAGAGGCTCAGAGACTTACAAACTACAAGTCCAAATGATGCAGGAGCACCAAATAGAGACTCATGTAAGCCATATTATAAACCTGGAGACTGTAACTACATAAGATCATCAAGAAAAGTTATGTACAATTCATTCTACTGTCTTTCCTATCCCTATCCTCCCTCCCTTCCCTTCATTCCCCTTTTCAATGGAATCCTAATTATAATGAGTTATAGTTCATGTACTCATGTTAAAATACACTCTACTGTCACATATATTTAAAAAGGACAAATTTTAAAAAGGCTCAAAGTCATCAAGGAGCCTTTTTTGGTTGAATAATGTAAAATTGTTTATTGACAAGTAAAGTTACCTATAATATATTGTTAGATTAAAAATAAAATTAGTAATATTAGCTATAGAGGGACCTACTTTATAAAAATATTATCTCTGTATATTGTTACATAGCCCAATTTCTAAAGAGAATCCAAGATGCTAATAATACTAGGATTAAAACTGGATAGTAGATGGTATTTTATTTTCTCTGCTCCTCTCTGTATTATCTGAATCTTAAAAATAATATTATCCATTTGATTTATTATTTTCTAATTAATAATTATTTCCATTTTAGAAAACACTAAGCAGACATTAAAGCTACTGTTTTGTTTGTCATAAAACTTTATTTAACATACAATATCCAATTAGACAATATTAGAAAAAACCTGGAGTTCTGAATGCAGATAAAATTGTTGTTTTATATTCATTTGATGTTATTTGTGACCATAGTGGACCTCTAACAAAATGATCATAATGATCCCTTCATTTCTATATTGCATTATTGTATTTTTATGCCCATAACTACCTATTAAACTCTTCTCTTTTCTCTTATTCACTTTCAGACACAGGGTATGGAAGATAAAACAGTCCTCATGTTTCTATCCTATCCTTTCTAAACTGAAGGCTAATAAAGTTAAAAGGCAGCAGCCTTCTGAATAAAAGAAAGTGTCAAAGGTTGTTATATATTTTTTATTTTTTTTAGTTGTCAATGGATCTTTATTTTATTTATTTATATGTGATACTGAGATACTCGAACCCAGTGCCTCACACATGCTAGGCAAGTGCTCTACCACAGAGCCACACAGCCCCAGCCCAAAGGTCGTTATATTTATTTATTTATTTAAATTAATTTATTCTACTTAGGTATACATGATAGTAGAATGCATTTTATTTCATTGTACACAAAAGGAGCACAACTTTTCATTTATCTGGTTGTACATGATATAGAATCACACCATATATGCAGCCA
>PVHX01032334.1:0-14026 GCA_004024805.1 Geosciurus inauris | reverse complement strand
GAGGCTATTGTGAATGGGATAGTTTTCCTAATTTCTCTTTCAGAGGGTTTATCACTGATGTATAGAAATGCAATTGATTTGTGGGTGTTGATTTTATATCCTGCTACTTTGCTGAATTCATTTATTAGTTCTAAAAGTTTTCTGGTAGAATTTTTTGGATCCTCTAAGTATAGAATCATGTCGTCCACAAATAATGATAGTTTGAGTTCTTCTTTTCCTATTTGTTTCCCTTTAATTTCTTTCCTCTGTCTAATTGCTCTGGCTAGTGTTTCAAGGACTATATTGAATAGCAGTGGTGAGAGAGGGCATCCCTGTCTAGTTCCCGTTTTCAGAGGGAATGATTCCAATTGTTCTCCATTTAGGATGAGGTCAACATCAATATTCTACTATATTTTTTAAAAATTCCTCTTTCTCCATGAAGATTTGTAGTTAAAATTTGTAGCTAAAATTTTCTTCCAACAGTGTCACCGAGGCACACACATCTCTTAGAAGTCGTTTTCTTTGTTTTAAGGTAGATCATGTCTCTTCTGCAGAGCAGGCCCTTGATTCTGTTTAACTTCCTTCCTTGAGTTTTCTCATTCCTGCACAGAGGCACTGAATTTGCTGTACAGAATGAAAGGTTTCTCGGTGCTCTAGGAATATCATTATTACCTCCTCCCTCCTTTAGACACTGATTTTATCTTAAGAAAAAAGTCAAACACACAAATTTTTTAGTATCAAATGCACAAAACTTGAATCTTACACAATGCAATAAAGTGCAATATACCTAAAAAATGTGATGGCCATTAATGTATGGAAGTCTAAGTTTTATCACTGACACCACTTTTGATTTCAAATAATTTATTTTCTTGTATTTTATCCTCCAAGTTATATCATAAGGGAAATTAAACTGGGTATTGGAATACTGAACCTTCAAACACTTCTAACTAAGCATATTATGGAATTCTATTATTTCTGTAATGTTGTACAATAGAGTATTTTGATGAGTTTGAAAATTGTGAAGAGTAAAATGACAAAAATGCAGACATAACAATGCATTTCTTGGAGTAGTAAACCACCTAAAGATTTATAGCAAGTCATATTTATTCTGATCCTCTAATTAAAATGTTAAATTTCTAGTAGTTTAAATAGGACACTTGAATGACATTTTTGTTTAAAAAGTATCAGTGTTGGTTGCAAAGATGACAATCATTTGTCCTTCTATACAAAATTGAAGGCCAAATGTAAGATGGAAAGAATTAAATAAAACAGACCAAAAGACACATGAACTGAAATACATTTCCATGTACTGAAATACATTTACTGGATTAAATATTGAGCTTCTTTACTTTAGGTAATCTACTTCATATTTGTTAATCCTCCAGCTTAATTTTCAATAAGTAAATTTGTCAGGCAATTATATAAAGTTAGTTTAATTTTCTGCTTACCAAAAGAATTTATCCTTAGATTTATACATCTAAATTTGTAGAACTGATTCTTCTTTTCACTTCATTTGATAATACATTAAAATATCTTGTTTGCCATAAATATTCCCAAACATTTGTCATATATAAAACTATAAATTAGGAAATAAAATGGTTTACCAACATTTTTATTTCATTTAATTTGATAAATTTAAGGAAAAAGTTATGACCATAAGGGCTAATATATAGTATATTTTATTTTTAATAAAACAGTCCTGGAGTACAAAACTTAAGATTTTCATTAATCTAATTTGAAACATTTCATCAAACTCCACCCTCTAATCTTACTCTGCTCATAAGTCAGGATAATGACTTGCATGTTTTCACATGAAGAACTTGGGGAAAATAATATAGAACTGACTATTGAGGTCCTCCCGCTTCTTTATTCTCTTTCCTTTGTTTCTCCTTTTGCTCTTCCTGACATGTCATGATTCATGTGTTTTCTATTCTTGTTTACAAAATGAACTCTTTGGTTGGCTGGACAGGTATTATTTTTTTTCAGGTGATTGAATTGGAATTCATTTTTGAAGCAATCATTGTCCCTTAGCACATAAAAATGTAAGTATTCTGAAGTATAGGGTATAAGTTATTAAAGTTGATACATTTGGGATAAAGCAAATCTCAGGCATTCCAAGAACATTAAAGAAACCTGTCATAAATTTCTGTACATCTTCCTTAGGGTCAATGTAACAAACTGTATCTATGCTTACATTTCTACCACATCTAAAGTTCTAGAACTATGCACATCATTGAGATAATTATTGAGAATTATTAGAAGCAAGGAATAAAACCCAAGTTACATCTTAGCTTCCAAAAAAATACTAAAAATAAAGAAAACCAGGTAATTTTTTGGATGTAATCTATTAATATCTTGCTGGCTTAAAATGTGAGGGTCTAGTATCAGGATTCTTTTGATTGATTGTATGAATAACTGATATTCTATAAACCAGCAGTAAATATAATATTGGGGAACTGAAAATAGCAAAATGGAAAACATGTTCTTGTAAAGACTAAAAAAATTGTACACCTAGCTTTGAACAATTATCTCCATGATTTTTTCCTTTAAATATAGGTAAAATGGAAATGTTTAGTATAACCTGAATATTAAACTATAGTAAAAACATTAAACAAAATTTGGTAGATGAATATAATGTAATATTGTTCAGATATTAAAATCATGTTGTGGAAAATTACTTATTAACTTTAAAATGCTGATAGTACAAAACATTGTGAAAAAATTACAAAAATATTTACAGTACAATATCAGTGATTTTAAAAGGACTATGTATACAAAAATGTTATTACTCTATGTTGTAAATATATTAATATGACTTATGTCTTAATATGTTATTTTATTTTAATAACATTTAAGATGGTCTAGTTTTGGACCAATGTTGTTTTGGATTTAGGAAAAGACAATAAAAATAATTACAGTTGCAAATTTTAAACGTTTTCCCTATATTTTCTGGCAACATTTCCCTACACAAGGCTTTCTGTGGGCCAGGCCAAATACGGCAAAGACCTCTAAAGTAATTTTTACCCAAACAAATAGAATTTATTCATTTCAACTACATAGGGAATTTTAGAATAAGACTTCTAGTATTTCAAGCAGCTTCATGACATAACCTGTCTTTGGAGTAGGAAAAAAAACAACCTGAAAGAGAAGTGGTCACCTTTTTCTCACTTGAGCAATGGCTCTAATTAGGGATACTTTTCAAGTTTTCTTGTCTCTGTCACCAAAAGAAAGCTCACTTTTTTTTTGAGCCTGTTTTTTCTCATCTTCCCCACACGTTCTGAGGAGTTTTCTCCAAGGATTGTCTTAGTGAAAGACATTTGGATCACTGTTTTTTCTCAGTGTCTATTTAATTTACATTTTTAAAGCATGCATTCCTCATAGTAAAATTAACATTTAACAAATTGAAGGTCATTTTTGTTACCTCTTTGCCACACAAGAAACCATGTCAAGATCCACACTGAGAAGCCCTGGGATTTTTTCCTGGGGTTTGGAACAGTACCTGGAATATCACTAGTACTCAATAACCATATGTTAAATGAAAGAATATTTAAATAGCTTTCCTTGGAAGAATCACTACTTTGAGATGTGGTTTCTTGATTTATAAAGTGAGAAAATCATTTTTAAGTGCACTTTCCAAAACTAAAATTTCTGTAATTCTAATAGGAGCCTTTGTTATATATGGTACCCTGGATGAAATTACATATTAAACAATGAGTCAATTTCTGGGGGCGTGGGGGGTAATAAAACACCTTCTTCTGCATTTTAAAAAGAACACTTCTACATGAAGAATGCCTTCTTCATTGTAAAGTGTGTGACCCAAAACCAGGGGAGATAAATTTCCCTAATGTTGGAAACTTTATTTAGAAGTTTAAAGTTTTTATGAGATCAATCTTAATTTATTTGTGATAGATTAATAGTTTCATAAATCAATGTATAGATTGATAGAATGGCTGATAATTTTTTTCCTCTTTTAATCAGATACTCTTAACTGGTGGTTATCAAAATTTTTGGTCTAAGGATCATTTTAATTCACTTTTTTGGTAATTTTATATTGTATATTGGAAATACTGTATATTTATGTGATTTAAAGTGACATTGTGATTTATGAATAAAATGTGGAACAAATAATTAAGTGAAACTATTTAATATATCTATTACCTCAAATACCTGTTTTTTGTTTTTTGTTTTTATTTGTAAGAACATTTGAAATTAACTCTTTTAGTAATTTTGAAAATGTACAATATTTTATAAACAATATTCATGACAGAAAATAACAGATCTCAAAAAAAACCCCTCTTGTCTGAGACATTATATCCTTTCATTATCATTTTTCATCCGCTCGAACTTTTAACTTCATTCTACTCTTTGCTTCTATGAGTTCTGTTGTTTCAGTTCCCACAGATAAGTAATATATTGTAGTATTTGTTTTTCCATGCCTGACTTGTTTCACTTGCTATACATTTTCAATTTTATCTATATTGTTACAAATGACACAATTTTCTTCTTTTTTAAGAAGAAAAAAGGTTGAGTAGTATCACATATTAGCTTGATCCTTTCATCTGTTGATGGACATTATAGGTGAACTCCATAAGTTGGCTATTAGAAATAGTCCTGCAGTGAACATGAAAGTGCAGACATCTCTTCAACAAATCAGTTTCAGCTCTTTTGAGTAAAACCCTAAAATGCAATTATTGGATCATAGGATGATTCTATTTTTAGGTTTTTGAGGAACATCCATTAAGTTTTCATAATGAATGTACTTATTTATATTTAAACCCAAACTACACAAGGATTTTATTTTCTTTGCATTCTTAACATGTTTTCATTTGTCTTTTTGATAACATTCTCATAGCTATGAGATGACATCTCATTGTAGTGTTAATGTGAATTTCTCTTAAGATTAGTAATGTTGAATATTTTTCTGTATATCTGTTGACCTTTTATACATATTCTCCAAAGAAACTTATATCCAAGTCCCTTGCCCATTTTTAATTGAGTTCTCTTTTTTTCTTGAGTTCTTTGTGCTCCTTTTATTTTCTTTAGATATCAGCCCTTAAATATAAGGCCTGCAAATACTTTCTCCTAATATACATTCTGTCTCTGTACATTATCGTTTCTAGTGGTGTGAAGAAACTTTTAAGTTTGATTTAATCCTATTTGTCAATTTTTGTTTTGTTGCCTACTTTTGAGGTCAAATCCAAAAAATTATTGCCAAGACCAAAGTCATGTAGTCTTTCACCTGTGTTGCCTTCCAGTAGGTTTACAGTTTCTGGTCTTTAATATTTTGAATTGATTTTTTTTCTTTTGTACCAGAGATTGAACTCAGGAGCACTCAACCACTGAGCCACATCCCAAGCCCTATTTTGTATTTTATTTATAGACGGGGTCAAACTGAGTTGCTGAGCACCTCGCCATTACTAAGGTTGGCTTTGAACTTGAGATCCTCCTGCCTCAGCCTCCTGAGCCGCTGGGATTACAGGTATGAGCCACTGCGCCCGGCTTTTGAGTTGATTTTTGTACCAACTATTTAACAGGTCCAGTTTGTTTAATCTGCTTATGTATGTCCAGTTTTGCCAGCACTATTTATTGAAGAGACAATTCTTCTGCCATTTATCAATTGATGAAAAATATCTGAGTTCATTTCTGGGTTCTTTCTTTCATTATATCAGTTGATATGTCCATTTTTCTGCCATTAGTGTGTTGATTTAATCATTTAACTTAGTGGTGTCATTTGAAATCAGTTAGCATGACACCTCTAGCTTTGCTCATTTTGCTCAGGATTACCTTGGCTGTTTGGCATTTTTTTTGTGTGTGTGTATATTTGTGTGTGGTTCCATATGAATTTCAGGATTGCTGTTTTATTTTTATAAAAAATGACTTTGAAGCTGGATGCCGTGGCACACGCTTGTAATCCCAGGACTTTGGGAGGCTGAGACAGGAGAATCGCAAGTTCAAAGCCAGCCTCAGCAAAAGCAAGGTGCTAAGCAACTGAGTGAGACCCTGTCTCTAAATAAAACAAAAATGGGGCTGGAGATGTGGCTCAGTGGTTGAGTGCCCCCAAGTTCAATACCTGGTACAAAAAAAAAAAACCAAAAAACCCAAACAAACAAACAAAAGACTTTGGAAGTTTCATAAGTGATTGCATTAAATCTGTAGATAATTTGGGGCAGTGTAGATGTTTTGGCACTATTAATTTTTCCAATCCATGATCACAATATATTTTTCCATTTGGCTGTGTCATATTCGGTTTACTTTATCAACATTTTGGGGTTTTCAGTGTACATATATTTGACCATCTTGGTTAAATTTATTTGCAAGTATTTTATAGTTTTGTAACTATTGTAAATGGGGTTGTTCCTGTTTTCTTTCTCAAGTAGTGTGTAGAAATGCTACTGATTTTTGTATTGATTTTATATTCAGCAAATTTAGTGTATGCATTTGTTCTAAAAGTCTGTGTGTGTGTGTGTATGTGAAGCCTGTAGTATTTTTACATACAATTATGTCATCAAACAATAACAATTACATTTCTTGCTTTCCTATTTCAATGGTTTTCTTTTTTTCTTTCTCCCATGTAATTGCTCTAGTAAGTACTTGTTTTCACTCATTTATCTGTGTTTTAGAGCTTCTCAAAATTCTTTGATGGATTAATATTCAAATTGATTCCATTAATAAATGGAATATTACTAACACTAAATATTACTAACAAAGTACCACGGCCTGCCACACACAAATACTCTACAAAAGAACATTTATGCTGGGTTTGAGGAGGTGGCAAGAATGGGCACACTTGTTTTGTTCCAGAACTTAGAGGACTGGCTTTCAGATTTTTACCATTGAGTAGGTTGTTAAATGTGGACTTTTTGTAAATGGACTTTATTTTATTGCAGTGTATTCCTACTCTACTTCATTTGTGAGAGTTTTCGTAATTAAAGGATATTAACTTTTGTAAAATTGTTTCTTCTGCATCAAATCAAATGATCATGTTTTTTGTCCTTTATTTTCTTAATATTATCTAGTCTATTTCTTGATTCGTATATGCTGAACCATTTTTGTGTCCCAGAAATAAATATTACTTTATTATGGTGGATGACCCTTTCAATATGTTGTAAATTGAGTTTACTGATATCATGTTGAAGAGTTTTGTGTCTAAGGATATTGGCCTATAATTTTATATGTTGTAATGTCCTTGTATATTTTTGATATCAGAGTAATGCTGGCCTTGTAAAATAGCCTCAAAGTATTTCCTTCTCTTCAGTTTTTTGAAAGAGTTTGGGAAAGCTATGTATGAGCTTTTGTGTATAAATTGGTAAATCCCTCTTCTTAGCAATGATTATTTTAAAACCGGCCATTATTACAGGACTTACTTCTGCTTGTGACAAGACAAATTTTCATAAGATTTCTTACATTTCTACTTATCATATGCAAAGGCATTGACAGCTGTTGCAGGGATTGGTGTTTTAAGGATAAGTGTTAAAGAGACAATCAAACATGTGAATTCATCCTTTAGGAGTCTTGTATCTTTTTTCATGGATTAGAAAATGTATTAGCACTAGTAATCCTGGTCAAATAGAATTCCACAATTTTTTCTGGAGTATAAGGATTTGGAGCAATTAGAGTGTCGGCCTTTTAGTACAGGTGCCATATACTTAGCCAAAACAATTTTTAATTATCTAACACAGAGATAAACCAGATACAGGGACAATGAAGAAAAAAAGATAGCTTAGTGCCTCATTTAACACAGAATAAATTGTACTGAATGTCCTTTTGTCTCATTCATTGACATGTGTTGAAGTTACTCTGCAGGCAGACTATTCTTTGAAGTTAGATTTCTAGTCGTCTTAGTCCTCGTCTAGAAGAGCAGCAATGACTCTCAAAGGAATACAAGAGGGTGGTCTAATTTTGGAATGTAGGAAAACAATTTACAGAACATGAACTACAATTTAATAGAATGCTCTTTTTCTTCATTAAATAATTAAGCCTATGAATGTGAAACTTAATTTGGAGGGAATAACTTATTTTTCCTCATATTTTCAGTTTAACCATAACTCTTCTTTGTTTAAGCACACATAACTTATTATATTTTTTCTTTATAGTAGAACTATTATACCAAGAATGTCAAAAGATATAAATGAGAGCATTTTTGGTTTCCATATTTTGAAAATCATGGAGGAAAAAAAGAAGGGTAAAAATATGTAGCTATGATACAGAAGATTCAATTAAAAACCCAGATAGGTTAAGACAAAGAAATACTGAACCCCATTTCCCATGCAATGCATAGAAAATGAGTTCTTCCCTGTGGTGTCTTAGTACAATAAAGAAATAGTCTCTAAACTTCCGCTAGCATCTGGGAATTTCTACTTACTTTGTCATGGTGTTGAGAGGAACAATGCTTTTGCTTTTATATAGTCTAGCAAAAAAAATGGCAAAGTGCAATACAGTAAACTCTATTTCATTTTCTATAGCTATTATGCAGTACAAAAAGGGGCTCAGAAGCAGAAAAGCCAGACTTCAATCTTTTCTGAAGTCATCAAGGAACAATGTCAAAATTCCCTGAAGGACTAGCACCTGAGAACAAAGTAGAAGGATGTACATCCCAAGGAGTGCTATTTTTCATAAATGGAGACCAATAGTGATGTAGACCTATTAACTCATGAAAGCTAAGTTATTAAGTCACTCTAAAGGATCTTAACTACAGGAACAGGCGAATTAAATTAGAAGTGAATTATCTGAGATTTAATTGTATCATAGTATAACGGTACTTCCACAATAAATATTAAGTCTAGTTATTGCAAAAGAAAATAATTATTGTCTTGTAAATTATAGATAATAACCTAATTTTTAAAAATATTACATGCATTATAAAAGTTCTCTCAAATATGTGGCAAGACTAAGGGTAAACAGAAACCCCATGATGTAATTCAATATTTCTTAAACACAAAACAATTTATCATTTAACTTCAGTAAAATATATCTTTGAAATAAGTTTTCAGATACAACATATTTACCTTTTGATAGAAGGTGCTGGAAAATTAAGACAGATTGGGGCTCTAGAGGATAAACATCTATTAACTATAGTCTCTTATTATTAATGTAAGTGAAATGCTACATATTAAAATTTTCCAGGAAGATTTTCAAACACCACCCGCTTTAGATGGTGAATACTAAGTATAGTTTAAAAATGAACTTCATGGGCTGGGATTGTGGCCTAGTGGTAGGGCGCTTGCCTTGCACGCGTGAGGCACTGAGTTCAATTCTCCGCACCACATAAAAGTAAAATAAAGATATTGTGTCCATCTACAACTAAAAAATATTTTTTAAAAAAATGAACTTCACTCACTATTCTGACATATACATGAAATTGGGATCCAGTGGAGCAATGCTATATTATTCTAAGATATCTCATATGTTCTTGGAATAAAAAATAAGTATGTTGTCAAATATAAATTACCACCAAGAGAGATGCTATTCTTTCTATATAAACTCCCAAGCTTCCCTTTCTGTCCTCTTTCCTTCTAAAGATAAGTCCTTGATGTTCTTTTCAGCCCAAATTAATTTGCCAAAATATGTCTTTAGAAAGAACTTGAGCATATTAGTATCCACACTGGGTACACGCATGTGTGATTTCTGTAAAAGCAAATAAAAAGAAAAAAACAAACAAAACAAATTCTGTCTTCAAGCTACACAAGACTTCATTTAACTTGACCTTTAACTTTTCCCATAAGGAAAAAATCATTCATAAACATGCAGTCCTTTATGCATAAAGGCTCCAGTGGAGGGATATTTGTTCAACTGCAGTCTTTGAACTGAAATAGCAGGAAGGTGTTCATGCATTTATTATGTTTTGTATAATTTTGTTGGGTTATTTCTGTAGGACTATGGTAATTATCTATCCTTTAATATAAAAGTTACGTATTTTTAGCTGAACATGGTGACACACATCCCAGCTATTTGGGAGGCTGTGGCAACAGGATTGTTTAAGTCATCAGTTCAAAACAAGCTTGGGAAACGTAGCATGACTCTCTCTTGATAGCTAGCTAGCTAGCTAGATAGATAGATACAGGTATTAAAAATGATGATTTAGGGCTGGGGTTGTGGCTCAGTGGTAAAGCGCTTGCCTAGCATGTGTGAGGCACTGGGTTCGATTCTCAGCACCATATATATAAATAAATAAATAAAAGATCCATTGACAACTAAAAAATATTAAAAAAAAATGTTGATTTAAAATTATATTTCTTAAACATCTACCAATCATCAATCTATACTGATATAAGAACATGGATCAAACTCATAACTGAGGCATGGCTTTGATTCAAGTCGATGTTTTTGCTGTTTATGTTTTTTTACTATCAGAATGGTGGGAGGACAATTAACTTTTCCTGGGAGGAATAATATAAGACTCATTTACTGGAAATCATCTTGTCTTAAATTATTCCAATACTTCATATCAAGACTCTTTCAGCTATGAAAATCTAACATTTTGATTCAAACTTATCTTGAAAATATTCATTTACAGTCTACATTTCATGGAATGAATTTTGAAAAGAGGGAATTCAACTGTGTGTATTAATGTGACATTAGACTAAGCAAATCTCACACAGAAAGGATTATCTACATAGCATTCAATGAAAATATGACTTCCCAACAAAACACACATTGCCACTGACTGACCAGCTAGTTTTAGCAGCTAAGTCCAAAGGACAAGCCTTTCAACATATTATGTAGCATCATCCCTAACTTACACAGCCATTATATTTTATATTAATTGGTATATTTTATAATAATCTTACACTTTCATGGGCAAGACATGTGGGAAAGGTATATTTCCCAGAATAGAAAGCAGTGCATTTGGTATTTTGGATCCTAGGCAGGATCCCAAAAATATCTGTTCAAAGTATTAGTTATTATATTCAAAAATAATTGGAATGTTATTACTAAGAGTAAATTTTATCAAATGTGGGTGTATTTTTAAAGCTAGCTCTGAAATTATTTTAAGTAGTTTGACTGTAATTCAGCAAGCCATTGTGCATTCCATGTTTCCCTTGTTACCTCGTTAACCCTGATATTTTACTGGACTTTTCTACAGCCTTCAAATTGAGTCTGCTATTATCAAATTGTCCATGTGTAATTCATTCCGGCATGGATTTTTTTGTTTGTTTGTTCTCTTCAGTTATACATGACAGTAGAATGTATTTTGGCATACCATGCATACATGGAGTATAACTTCCAGCTTTCTGTGGTTGTACATGATGTGTAGTTACACTGGTTGTATATTCATATATGAACATAGGAAAATTGTGTCTGATTCATTCTACTATCTTTCATATTTCTTCCCTCCTTCCCTCCACTCCACCCTGTCCAATCTGGTGAATCTCCCTTCCTCCCCTAACCTCCCTATTGTGAGTCAGCATGTTCATATCAGAGAGAATATTCAGCCTTTGCTTTTGGGGAGGGATTAGTTTATTTCACTAGAATGATTGTCTCCAGTTCCATCCATTTACTGGCAAATTCCATCATTTTATTCTTCTTTGTGACAGTAATATTGCATTGTGAATATGTACCACATTTCTTTATCCATTCATCTGTTGAAGAGCACCTAGGCTGGTTCCATAGAACTAATTGAGCTCCAGCATGGATGTTCTTAAATATCTCTGTGGCAATGTCTGTCTATTTTTCAACTATCTTTGCCACTATTTCTCTGAGTCCCAGGAAACACTTCAGTTCTTTTACTCAGTTTTTCAAAATTCAGACTTATATTGTTACTTTGTATTTTTCTATGATTTTTATCTCATAAATATTGCAATTATTTCAGAAGCATGCTGTGGACTTTCTCTCGGGCATTTATTTATGATAATTCCTCTGTCCAGAATGTATCCTTCTCAGCCCTTGATGACCATGTTCTTTCACTCTTCTCTTTGCATGTTATTTCTTTCATAATTAATTCCCATGTTTCTGTAATCTTCTGAAGCAAAAATAAAAAAAATAGACCTTTTTACTATGAATTCTTATAACAGGTTACCTGGTTCTTTCTAATGTCTAAATTTTCTAAAATATCCATTATGATTTTATAGAAAAGAATACCCATTGGAATCATTTATAAAACCAAGAACTAACAGTTATTGAATAATTGTCTGCTTGTGATAGGCTTATTCTTTAGCATATAGCATGGATTTGATCATTTAAGTTTTTTAATTAAACGTGTTCTAGTTTATCTTCACTTTAGATAAGCAAACTAAAAACTTAGAGTTAGGTAAAATTCACCTCAAAACTAAGTGATGAACATGAGTTCTATACCTGAGCAAATGACTCCAATACTTACTGCCTTATTAACCAGGCTCTATGTCATAGAAGTGAAGGGGAAATATACTAGCTACAAGGAATCTGAAAAGAGACTGTCTTTTTGATAGAACTCTAGAACCATACCAGTAACTACAAATGACTACAACAAATCAGAGCTTAATAAATATTAGAAAAATAGAAATATACATTAAAGAATGAGAAGTGTTGAAGTTTCTGCAAAATTATAGTAAAATATAGTAAGTTTCCAACTGTTTGAGTAATTATATTTAAAGAATACTAATTCAGGATCTTTTGAAAAGGGAGATTCCAAGACTTTCCTCTAGAATCATTTGTTTAGCTTCATCCTATTCATTTTTCCCACTGGTGGGTATATACGATACAGGAAATTCTTAGTAAATTCTCAGATAATAACAACTGAAAGAACAGTCAAAATGTTAAATTGTGTCCTAAGAGGATGAAGTAATTATACATATCTTGCAGAATATTTGTAGTTTTGTGGTTTTGGTAAAGAGAGTATAAAATAAGCTTCAAGAACTTGAATCTGGCTTGATACAAGGCTCTACAATACAGTTTATGCTTTATTTAAAGAATTTATAAAACAAATGTGGGGGAGAAAAAAGTTACTATCAATTCTTGTCACAAATTGCTGACATCATGTGATAGTCTTTAATATGTGTCAATGGACTGGGCTCTAGTCCTTATTTAATTAAAACCTGCTTCAGGTAAGCATTGTATATATGTTATTAAAATCCAAAATCAGTAAAATTTAAGTTAAGGGAGATCATTCTAGTTAATTTTGATGGGGTGGTTAAATCAGGTGAAAAGTATTAGAAACAGAAATGGAGATATCTTTAGAGAAGAATAAAATTCCAACCATGAACAGCAGCTTCAGTTGTATTTGGGAATTCTTGCCTGCCCTTCTCTAGGAGCCAGTCCCCATAATCATATAGCTAATTCCATGCAATAAATCTATAAATAACCATATTTCCTATTGATTATGCTGCTATGTTTGAACCCTGGCTAATAAAGAAACAGGAGTTAATAATTAGCTCTAGAGCATCAATAATGTATTGTGATTATACCAAAAACAGATTCTACCTTGGACTGCTGATGATTGTATGCCAATAAGAGACCATTGATTTGCAGAACACACTAGAATGTAGATTTCTGGCCTCTGGAATTTATTTCTTATGATTCTGGAGAGATATTCTGAAAGTAAAGATATTTAATCTAAAGTATACTGTAATAGGCATACTAAGAATGATGGTTATTTTAAAATATTTAAATGGCTGTCATATGGTGAAGAAAATTTGATGTCCTCTCCACAACTGCTCAGATCTTCTCAGAGAAACCACCTTCCATTCATTCTACAATTTCTCAGAATGATTTATATCACCCTTATATATAGTATAGCATTTTATCACTAAACTGTTAAAAGCTTATCTATAAAATAAATCATGAGTGAATCTGAGATAGAAAGATATCATTATATAAGACCAAAACAATCTAGAATTTGGGAAAACCTACAAATGTTACCAAATCCATGGTTGGTTGTAGGTGAGTACATGGTATTTGGACAGAAAGTCAAGATTTATTATCAAACTAACACACATGAGGAGTCATTATATTATGGTTCTATGAACATATGAATCTATATTTTGTCAGTGATATACTGAAAGGTCACATAGAGAATCCTTGGGAATGAAATACAGAAGAAATTACAAGACTTTCTTAGTTTTAAGATTCTATG
>PVHX01032333.1:0-14036 GCA_004024805.1 Geosciurus inauris | reverse complement strand
ATGAACTTCAAATGTAAACCAACAAATGCAATTATTGCTAAATAAAATTTTTTAAAACATTTCTTCCTTCTTTAAGCCTTTTGTGTATATAATATCCTATTTTTCTCTCAAAAAATAACTATATTACTCAGAAAGAACTTGCTGTAATATTTGTATTACCAATATTTTTTTCAAAATAAAGTATATTTACCATATTGGTCCAAAAAATGTGGTAACTATGTTCATAAACAAAAACAATACTATGTCTTTGTTAGACTAGGAAAAATAGAGTTGGAAGTGTTCTTTTTCCTATATAGAACATTCCATCTGCATTTAAGTTTTCTCTCATCTTACTATCTGTCCAGCTAGTCTTGCTATTATGTCTTCTTAAGTGCCTCTACAATTCATGATATACAGCCAAACATTTGGAGGTATTTTGGTCAAAAGATATGCTAGCAACAACAACAACAAAAACAAAAACTCTTCAATGATAAAGTTATTGTGTAATTAAATAAAATAGAATTGAAAAAGTCAGCCTCAACTTTGAATTCACTGGCATTTGTTATGTTGCAATCATCATTTAAGGCAAAATCCTAAGTTCACTTAATGCCCTATGCTATTTTTTTTTAAAACACTTTTTTAGTTGTTGATGGACCTTTATTTTATTCATTTATTTATATGTGGTGCTGAGAATCGAACCCAGGGCCTCACACATGCAAGGCAAGTGCTCTGCCACTGAGCCACAATCCCAGCCCCCTACACTATTTTGTGTTAAACTTTTTAAGAAAGAATAGACCTCTTGACCAACCTTTCCCTCTCTCTTCCTCCCACTATTCTTTCCAGTCTCCAGTAACAACAGTTATATTTTCTACTTCTATGAGATCAAATTTTTTAGATTCCACTTATAAGTGAGGTCACATGTTTTTTGGTTTGGGGGGCATAACTTATTTCACTTAATATAATATCCTCCAGTTATCCATTTTGTTGCAAATGACAGGATTTCATTATTTTTATGGATGAATACTATTCCATTGTGGATATGTAGACCACATTTTCTTTATGCATTTTCCATTGATGGACTATTTGACAGGAGGAATAAGTTTTGGTTTTCTATGGGGCAGCAAGGTGAATATAATTGATAATAATACGTTATATATCTCAAAGCAGTTAGAAAAGAGCTATTAGAATGTACTCACCATAAATAAATAATAAAAGTTTGAGGTGAGGGATATACTTAATTACCCTGAGTTGGTCACTACACAATCTAAACATGAATCAAAACACACACTGTACCTCATAAATATATACAAACACTATTTGTCAATAAAAACATTTTAATAAAAAATAAACAGTACAAAATTCTATCTCCAACCTGGCTACTGTCTATCTGAGATCCATTTGGGAATATCATCTACTATTTAAAATGGAATGTATTATTACTGAGCAGTTACACTAAAATGCTTATCGGAGGCAAAGACTTCTGTTTTTATTTCAAAGTAATATTTTTAATGATTCTAGGATAACAAATCTGAATGTAGATTATTTTAAATATCAGTTGTACATTATTTTATATTTTAAAATATCTACTAATTAATTTTTAAAAATTTTGTACATTAGCAGATCATTAGTTTACAAAACTAAGTATCTCTAGGCCCCCATCTTCAAAAAGGCCTTTAACAGAAACTTTAAATGAAAGATTATAATTTTTAAATGTAAGATTTGAAGTAGAGTTTCACTATTAGCCTGGTGGCCTATTTTCTTCTTCAGTGAAGTATTATGTGAGCTTTCACTTATCAATATCCTTTCAAGTTTTAAAGCCCTGGAAAAAAACTCAGTGATTTTTTTTTCTCCATGTAGATTGACTAACTTTGAAAAAAAAAAAATTGGCTTGTCAGGACCTCTCAGTATTGAGGTTGTAAAGATTCCCAAAGAGAAGGCAGCACTTTTGAAATAACTATACTCTACCTTCTAGGTAACTCAATACTTCATTCACACTCAAACTGGTGTCACTAAGGGTCATGATGCCAAAAAGAATTTACCAGATTCCAAATGATACATGCATGAATGAATGGTTCTTGGAGAAAATACACTCATATATTCAGTCCCAAAAACTCTGGCACAGGAAAATACTATCAACTTCCTCCAGTGACAGAACTCTTCTATCAGTATTAGCAGTGACACACTTATGTCTACATTTAGGTGAGCTAGCATACACTTTCATCTTACATTTACCCAATGCTTGATCATTACCAGGGGAAAAATTACATCTAAAGTAACACCCTCTAAACCCAATGTCATTTCCCACAAATCGAAAAAACACAAGATCCTATTTCCCAAAATATTACCAATATGTAGACCTCCAGAAATTTTGTAATACTCTTCAGTGTTTTCTAGGTTGGTTAAAATAAGCACTTTTTTTAAAAAGCAGAAAAAATAAAATGCTACTAGATAAATTCTAGCCTTCTAGTCTTAAAAGAAAAAATAGAACTACTTTTATTTCCAATGGAATATATGGATGAGCCTTATAACATGGTGGGAAACACATCATACCACATTTGGTATACATTCCAGAAAAACATTCAAATAAAACACATGAGCTACTGACCAAAAGTAATATTATAAATTTATTATGAGGAACTTCTTCTTTTTCCAATTATGTATAAAAAAGCACAATTGAGAACCATAGGGAAGCAAAGAGCAATTTAATTAATTTACAATAGGTTAAGGATTTTTTTAAAAGAGAAAGTGAAAGGCATTAAAAGTATACAAAATTCATTGCTTTCTTAAATACAACTATGAAAATTGAAATTAAAAGCACAACATCATTCACATTAGCACCAAAAATTTGTAGCCAAATAAAATTAAACCCCTATTGCTCACCCTGCACAAAAATCAACTCAAAGTGGATCAAGGACCTAAGAATTAGACCAGAGACCCTGCACCTAGTTAGAAGAAAAAGTAGGCCCAAGTCTTCATCATGTCGGCTTAGGACCTGACTTTGTTAACACGACTCCTAAAGTGCAAGAAATAAAATCAAGAATCAACAAATGGGATGGATTCAAACTAAAAAGCTTCTCCTCAGCAAAGGAAACGATCAATGATGTGAAGAGAGAGACTACAGAATGTGATAAAATCTTTACCATCTTTACATCAGATGGAGCACTGATCTCCAGGATATATAAAGAACTCAAAAAATTCAACAACAAAACAACAAATAACCCAATCAATAAATGTGCTAAGGAACTGAACAGACACTTCACAGAAGAAGATATACAATCAATCAATATATGAAAATATGTTCAACATCTCTAATAATTAGAGAAATGCAAATCAAAACTACTCTAAGATTTCATCTCATGCCAATCAGAATGGCACATATAGACAGGGACTATAGCTTACCATTTTTATAATTTTCCATGATGTGGAGTTACACTAGTTGTGTAATCATATATAAATATAGCAAAGTTATGTCCAATTCATTCTATTGTTTTTCCCATCCCCATCCTCCCTCTCTTCCCTTCAATTCTTATAGGAAGGAGCAAATACTCCATTTCCAATCATACTGTCTCCTTTTTGCACAATTTGAAAATGCTTTTCTGGCCTCTGGTTGTTCAACATTAAAATATCCTGAATTCTTGTTCTTATTTTTGTTGATACATTTTATTTCTTCTCTAATTATTTTAAACTTCTTCCTTCTTTTTTGTATTATTTTTTCTTATGTATTTATTTTTCCTTTTCCTTGTTTAGGATGTCACCTCTTTCATGCTCTCTGACTAGCCAAGATTTTATCTTTGTTCTTCTATATAACCAAGTGACTTTCTGTAACTTTTGGATGCCTTGACCTTGGTAAGGAGAGACTGCACTTTGTTGCTATAAATGTTTCTCAGACATCTTCAACCTGCATTCAGTATATAACCAGATTTATTTCACTTTCGTCCAAACTGCCTTTCCACCACTAGTCCACTCATTTTACAACTTTTATATGAAACTAATGTTCCTAGGCACACCAAAAACTAAAAGGATAAATAAGGTACTCAGATATTCTTTAATTGTTCACTTAATGTTAATATTGACATTTCTATTTCTATTAAGTGTGCAACTTCTTGTTTTTACTGTATATACAGCATGAATATTTGCTGCTGTAAAGAACTTAAATACAGATAGGGCATGAACTAAATGCTACAGGGAACCCCATATTACATAATTACATACACTAAATACAAGGCAATTCTCAAACTTATTTTGTTTAAAATAATATCATTTCATTTGATACATCAAAATTTTATTTTTATATAAAATATAAGCCTTGAATATGATCATAAATAATGTTAACAAACAAATTAAGGTACAAAATAACCAATCTAAAATCGTTTTCTCTGTCGAGAAGGACATACTTAAACTGTTATCTAAATAGATAAGCATAACCAAAGCATTAGGAAAAATTAGATTTTTTGTGGCTGTACTTGTAAAATATTTTAATCAGGGTATGTGAAATATAACATCAAATTGCTCAAGTACAAACTAACTATAATTTGACCTCAACCACAAATGACAAAAATCACACAATCTTGGGGGAAAGAAAAGTTATCACTATATTAAAATTGTCAAGCAATTTCTAAACTAGATCAATTGCCTTCATAATATTCTGAGAACAAAATGTTCTTTAAGAGCAGATCTGATATGAAGAGCCAAAAAAACAAAAAACATTCGCTACCAATTTACTGCAGTCACCCGTAAACTATTACAAGAACATTATGTATCAGGGTTCAAGCCAGCAAGCTATTAAAGCACACTGCCCTGGTGTCTTTTCATTTTACTTTAATGCTACCGAAACATTAATAAGTCTTCAGGGAATTGTAGTTATGTTGAAACTATCTTATCATGTAATCAATTTTCAAATATTCCAAGTCTTTAAAGTGAGCCGTTTTTCTCTTTTGTTCCTCTTGGTCACTGTTATTCCATTTTCACAAATGCCATCACTGTTCTTTGTTTGTCTCTTCCAAATTATGCTTTCATCTTGGAAATATATCAATCTAAATGGTGCTAATTGCCATAGTTAATGAATGCCAAGACATCTAGCACCCTTGGCCCCAATGCCATTTTATGTGCCTCTGTTCATGTGGAGATCTAAGAACAAAGGATGGATGCAAAGAATCATCTTGAGAAAAATAAGAGGATGCCATAGATAGATAGATAGATAGATAGATAGATAGATAGATAGATAGATACCTTCTGGTTTGTTTTTAGAATTTTGTTTGAAGGCATAAGTAATCCTGCTGAAATCACTTTCCTTCGAAGCCCCCAGATAAGTTTTACTTGTTAAAAGCTTTCTAACTTGACCTTTTCTCCTCTTCCTTATTTAAAGGACAGTGATGATACTGTGGAAAAATGTGATTAACCCAGTGATGTAAATTCTTCTCACTAATCACTCTTTCTCTTGGTGCTATAAATTTCAGGCAACTGAAGTATCTTTCAATCAACTTTTATTATGGAAGATATTAATTCATATAAACATCACAGAAAATAGGGAGTCCTAGTAATATTTATGGTTAAAATTCAGCAATTTTTCAATTTCTAATTGAAACTCTTAGAAAAAAAAAAGAAAAAAAAAAACTTTAAATATAAACAGGATTACATTTGGTAAAAGTCATTTAACTATGTAATTGAATGAAATAGATATTCTTTGCCAATAGCAAAACAATCATAATTTATAATTTATAGAATTACTTGAAAGTAGATATTTTTATATTTGTGATTTATTGTGCATGTGTGTATGTACGTGTATGTGGGGGGAATGGATGGATGGATAGATAGATTTATACTTAAATTGGATTGTAAAATTCATAAGCCATTCTTCTTTCATTACCACAGTATCCTCAAATCCCAGTAGTGTCTATAACATAATATTTACTTACTATGTATTTGTTGAAGAAATTATAAATTGGTGATGATATAAATGCAATAGTACATAATTTAAAATTTAAATTCTTTAATATGAAAGAAATCACAGGAAAGTATTAATATTAGCATATTTCCATACTTTCTCAGTAGTAGTTCAATTTACATCTTTCTGTGACAGCATGGTACACTGTTTATATTTCTTGACTTACAGCAATCAAAATTACCAAATTAAACTATTAATTTGTATCATAACTTTTCTTGAAGCTTTTTGTTAATGACTCAGTCCAAATTAAATGTATTTACCAATTATATAGTAATAAAAGAGTGTTTCCTTATCTATGCACAAATTATGTCTTATTTTACTTTATATCATTTATCTTAATTCACAGATGTAGAATATTCCTGTTCTATGTTTCTTGTATAACTCTCCTATGTAATTAGTCAGATTCCAATCAAACTTACATTAAAATAATCACAATGATTTCTACCTACAATAGTGTATTGGGCATCTGAGACCCATCACACAGCAGGTAAGCAAACAGCTAGAGCCAAACCTCTTCCCACTCCTTCTATGCTGTGTCTTCACAACAGAACTATAAGATGTGATATCATTAAAACAGCCAATAAGGTTTCCATTAAAATGTTTTTTGTCAGGCTCTTATAAAGTGACAGCAACTTTCTAGGTTTATAAGTGAGGCAGTACAATAAAGAGCTTGTGTTGTCTTATCTTGTTTTGTTTTGCCAGAATCTTTGACATGATGCTTAAGCCAATGTTTTGATGAAAACAAAGCTCACATGACAAATAAAAACAGAAAGACAAAAACTAAAAAAAAGACACTTAGATTTACAGACTTTTTTTTTAATAAACAGATGCTTTGAGTGTTAGAGCAACCCTTCAATGGCAAACACTAGACTATAAGCTCCACAACAGCAACTTTTTAATCCACTGCTACATCTCCTGGCAGACAGAAGCTTGGAAAACTGTATGATTCACAGAAAAATTTCAATACTATTGAGCAGAATTAACTTGAATAATACTTTAATGACAAAAATATAATAAACCATGGCCTAAACAAGGCAATTTGAAACTTTGCAAATGTGCTCTGTTCCTGTACTTTTGTTTTTTCATTAGTCATAAAATAGACCACAAATGAATAGGAGAGGTAATCTAATTTATAGAAAGTCAACAAAGTTTCTCTAGAAACCTCTTCTTAGAACCAAGAAAAAAATTGTTAAAAATAAATCTGGGGGGCTAAGTAGTAGAGTGCTTGCCTAGTATGCAAAAGGCCCTGGGTTCAATCCCCAGCACTGCAAAAACAAATAAATAAAAAATAAAAATGTTAAGGTATGTGTGTATGTGTGTATATGTCTATATACATAGTATGTATGATATACTAACATGTGTCTTATGATATGTGTCAAGTCTGCTTCAAAAAACTAGAGGAAGGGTGGACATTTATTGATAGTAAGGCTGAGTGATGGACAAAGATCTATTATATTATCTCATGTAAATTTGAGCCTTCCCATTAAAATTGAAAAAATAAAAATATAAACATATTTTGTACTTTATTATTTTCAAAATAAAATAAATCAAATTCTGATGGAATTTGTCTCATTTTCTCTCCCTGCAATATCGCTAGCAATAATTAGTAAATGGAAGGGTCACATCCTCCCTCCATAACTTTAGAATCATTACAGGGAAGAAAAAAGAAAGACAATGAATCTAACTCTAAATTTGCAACATTTTCTCTCACTAGAAATAGTTCATTTAAAAAATAGATTGGACCAGAGAAATGAAATGTTATCCTCCATCTGTGTACAATGAATCAAATTGCACTCTGCTATCATGTAAACCTAAATAGAACAAATAAATAAATATATTTTAAAAAATTTTTAAAAATAGATTGAACAAAATTCCTTTAAAAACAACAACAAACTTTAGTCACCAGTTTGAAAAAATATTTACTGAGAAGTATGACAATCTTAATATGAGAGCAGAAGTATTTTTTTAAAATACTAGAAAGCCTTCATACTTTCTTCTTAGGGAAAGGTGAGGATCAATGCTCACTGTTTTGTTTTTTCTTTAGTGGGAGAAAAGTAGAAAAAGGAAGACAAAAACCATGATAATTTACCAAAGTTAATAAACCTTACTAATAAACAAACAGTAAAGTGCACAACAAAAGAAAAATAAATAATACACAGTCATCTGAGGAGAGAAAAGGCACAAGTAAATATTCATACAAACATTCACACATTTAGTCGCTATTTTCCAGCTCTAGACTAGTAACTGTCATAGCAAAACCTAATGACTTTATGCTTAAAAGCTGGTGAGAAAGCAAGGTAAAAATAGGCGAATAGAAGAAACAGCACCTTGGCTGATTGGCTCTATTAAAGCAAAATTTTAATCCTTAAATAAAATCTCAGAGGGGAAGTTAAACTGGATTCAGATGGGTTGACAAGGAGCTTTTTACTCATAGTATTTAAGCATATATTAAAGGCTATACAGTGACTTACACAATCTAAATGAAATTAAACAACTATGTAAAAATAGTATGGAAAAATAATATTTATCATAAAGAATATATCTGAATATTACATTCCAAAAGAAAACCTAATCCAAGAAACATGAGAAGAAAAATACAAATAACCCAATAGAAAATGGTCAAAAGATATGAAAACATGACCCATAGAAGAATATAAAATGGTTCAAAAAATGCATGAAATTTTTTTCATTCTTATATATAAACATACATTTTCCCTTATCAGATTGACAAACTTAAAAATTAGCTAATATTCAGGGTTGATGAGTATATAGGAAATAGATACAACATGTGGTTGGTAGAAAAATAAATAATGAAAATTTTTGGGTGGCAGTTTAGAAACAACTCCTAAATTTCTTAATATAGGATAAATTCCACCTGCATAAATTTGTATTACACAAAAAGGATATAATTCCTTAAATATTATCTGATCATAATTGAATGAAATTAGAAATTGACACCAAATATATTACAGAAACTATATAAACACATGGAGATCTAACCATATACTTTTGAATAATGAATGGAAGAAATAAGGTGAGAAATTAAAAAAATTCTTCAAGTCATATGAAAATAGGGATACAACATATCAGAACCCCAAGGACACTATGAACGTAGTTTTAAGAAGACAGTTTATGGCTACGTGTGCCTGCATAAGAAAATTAGAAAGATCCCAAATTTAAAAAAAACCAGTAATACATCTCATGGACCAATTCCCAAACCATTTCCAAAACCAATAGAAGGAACAAAATAAGTTCAGAGCCAAAATCAATGAAGTTGAGAATAAAAAAAAATACAAAGGATCAACAAAATGAAGAGTTGGTTCGTTGAAAAGATAAGATTGGTAAGTGCTACCCAAGCAAAACTAACCAAAAGAAAAAAAAAGAACCAAATTAATAACATTGAAGATGAAAAAGGAGAAAACACCACAGACATCACAGATATTCAGAGGATCATTAGGGACTATTTTGAGAACATATAGTGTGATAAATTAGAAAACTTAGAAGAAACTGATGCGTTTCAAGACACATATGACCTGCCAAAACTGAATCAAGAGGACCTACAAAACCTAAAAAGACAAATAACTAGCAATGAGATAGAAGCAGTAATAAAAAGTCTTCCAACAACAACAACAACAACAAAAAGAGCCCGGAATCAGATGAATTCTCAGCTCAATTCTACCAAACCTTTAAAGAAAAACTAATTCAAATGCTCCTCAAATTATTCCATGAAATAGAATAGTTTGGAACACTTCCAAATTCATTCTATGAAGCACTATCACCCTCATACCAAAACCACATAAGGAAACATCAAGGAAAGAAAATTATAGACTAATGTCCTGGATGAACGTTGATGTAAAAATCCTTAATAAAACATTAGAAAATCCTATTCAAAAACATATTAAGAAGCTTGTACATTGTGACCAAATTGGTTTTATCCCAGAGTCGCAAGTAGTTTGATATACACAAATCAATATATGAAACTCACCACACAAATAGAATTAAGGACAAAAGTCATTTAGTCATCTCAATAGATGCAAGGAAAGCCTATGACAAAATGCAGCAATGATTCATGATAAAAACACTGACGAATCTAGGGACATAAAAAACAATACTTTGATGTCATAAATGCTACATAAAACAAACCTAAAACAACATCATGGCAAATACGGAAAAACTGGAAGCATTTCCTTTAAAATCTAGAATAAGATAAGGATGTCCACTCTTACCCTCCTATTTGATACAGTACTAGAAATTCTAGCTAGAATAACTACACAAGAGAAGGAAAATAGGAAATGTAAAAGTCAAATTATCACTGTTTGCAGATAATATGATCCCATTCTTAGAATATCCAAAAAGCTCCACAAGACTGCTAACACTAATTTAAAAATCCAGCAAAGTACCAGGTTAAAAAATCAATGTACAAACCTCAATAGCTTTCATATCCACCAATAAAAAAATCTGTTGAGAAAGAAAATAAGAAAATAATCCTATTTATAATAGCCTCAAAAAAAAAAATAGCCTAGGAATAAATCTAACCAAGGAAGTGAAAGAAGTCTATAATGAAAACCAGAGAATATTTAAGAAAAAAATTGAAGACATAAGATGTCTCCCATATTTATGGACAGCCAGAATTAATATTGTTAAAATGGCCACATTGCTAAAATTATACACACATTCAATGCAATCCCCATTAAAATATTAATGACATTCATCATAGAACTAGGAATAAAAGTCCTAAAATTTATTTGGAGGAATAAAAGAAAGACCCAGAATAGCCAAAGCAATTCTAGAGGTGCTGCAATACCTGACTTTAAATTATACTACAGAACTAGAATAACCCAGGGCCTCACACCTGAGAGGTGAGAGCTTTACCACTGAGCACAACCCTAGCCCCACTTAGGAGCATTTTGATGGTCGTTTTTTCCTTATCAGCATAAAACTGATGATGCATTTCACATACCAAAGACATATGTTTTCTCCTAGATCTGCCTCTAACCCCCTGCATATAGAGCTACAGGAAAAGTGTAAAAGTATAAAGGACAAAGGACTTGAAGTCGAGATTCTTCCAAACTGTTATGGTGAATGATGGTGCCATCTACATAGGGAAAATGAAGAAATAACCCATTTTAGTATGAAAATTAAAACTGCAATTTGAGACATGTTAAGCTTGAGGTGCCTACAGGGCATTCAGTTAAAGACAACTGGTCATCTGTTTGTGTGTCTGCAGGGATATAAAAACACTAAAAAATGAATTAAAGCTACATATCCGAAAGTCACCAAAATATAGATTATAGTTGAAAGATGTAAATATAATCACCCAAGGAAAAGTATGATGTGAGAACAAGAAAGGGTTTTTAAAAAGAAGAAAAGGAAGAGACCAAATCAAAAAGAATTAAAAAATATCATGGGCCATTTGGGAGAACAATATTTTTTTAAAAAAAGTGGTGATCAAAAATGCCAGAATATTCAAGATATAAACTAAGGTCAAGATGAAATCTGTTTCATCAAATTTGACAGTCTTATGATTTGTGGACAGAAGTCAGTTTTCAGTGGGTTGTATGTAGGGAGGTTGAAAGGTAAGGAAGTAAAAATTATTATGAAAGTTTTGAGTAGGAACAAGGGAGAATAAAGTAATAACAGCAAACATTCAGAAAGAATTATCTTTGGTTTTGTTGTTTGCAGGTGTGTGTTCATGCACATGCACACACACACACACACATATATATATATAAAGAAAGAAAGTATATTTGATGAGAGATATTTGTGCATGTATATTCTAAGAAGGAGCAAACAGAGAAGAAAATATTGAATATATAGGCAAAAGCAAGAAGACAGACCAAATGTTACCTAAGTATTCATTAAACAGCTTATTTTAAGTTAACAAAGTCCTAGAGAATAAAAGCATGATGGCATTCAAAACACATGTGGTATACTTTACTTAAAATTTTCTCTAAAATTCCTTTTCTTTTTCTTTTTTTCTTTTTGATAGTCTTTGATTTCAGAAAATGGTATTCCTCCCTTATTCAAAATTAGTAGACATTAATTGGTAAATTTAATGATGAACTACCATAAGACATAAACTTCTAAAAGATATTCAAGTCATAAATGATATTTCACTTGGTTTGATCAATAAAGCTGAAAGGTTTTGCTGGGTGCACTGGCGCATGCCTGTAATCCCAGCAGTTCAGGAGGCTGAGGCAGGAGGATCACGAGCTCTAAGCCAGCCTCAGCAACTTAAGAGAGGCCCTGAGCAACTTAGCAAAACTGTCTCTAAAGAAAATATAAAAAAAGGGCTGAGGATGTGGATCAGTTGTAAAGTGCCCCTGTGTTCAATCCCTGGTACCCAAACCAAAACCAAACAAAACCTGAAAGTTTTTTTAGAAATGTCAAGGAGATAATAAGATACATGGATTTCAAAATTTCACTTAAAATATTATACTCTGATGTAAATATAATGTGTGGCCAAAAGAACACAACTGACACAAACAGAAAGGGAGACAAAAATGAAAATATTTTGCAGAAAAATCACAGATACTCCTACTCTCATCATTAAGGTTACTAGCAATCTAAAGGCCTAATCCTAAAAGGAATTCTCTGGTATTGCTATATCAACTTGGAGAGGAAAAAAAAAGTTTCCTCCATTTTCTAAATAAACAATAAAATCAGGCTAAACAGATAAGATTTCAAATGAATTCAAGGGAATAAAAAGTGAAAATTCAAAGGACAACAGAAACTTGAAACACACTAATAACGAAAATTCTAAACATAAACAGAAGGCTGTTAAAATACATTAATAATTAGGTTAGGTACTTGATGGAAGGTGGTACTTACTTTCTTGAGCCTGATAATGTCTGACTGACTATGTAAGAGACTCAAATCTCAGACTGGTGGTAGGAATAGTTGAGGTCTAAGGTGCCCTTCACCTCTCTGATGCTATGATTTTATGATTCATTGAGGTACTTTTGCTAAAACGTAAGGCCACAATATATTTTGGGTTGGTCAAGCAGGAAGATGATATGTTCTGACCAAGGAGAATATTAGACAGAAATAAAAGTAATGTCAACATTTTACATACTCCATACTTCAGTAAAGGACAATAAAAATATCAAAAATGGTAAAGAAGGAAATATACACTGCCATGTGGATAATTTTTATGGCTCCAACCAATTAACAGAAGATCATATTAGAGGCTTCATTCATCTATGCATCAAACATTTTCCCAGTAATTATAGTGCTGGATACTATATGAAAGTAATGAATAAGTAGAATATGTCCATCCTTACAGATATTTCAGTTTACTACTGGGAATGGGGAGGTAACAGGTGGTATACAATAGGCAAAAGAGTTTATTGCAAATTAAGATCCTCTGACACACATTACAGAAGTCTAGGCAAGGAGAGAAGATGCCACTTATAAAAGGAACTTGAGACTTCAAGGAAAATAAGGATCCAGTAATGCAGAAGGCCAGATCAGGGACCAGCATGTATGAAGTCTCCAAAGAAGAAAAGCATTTGGCAATGTCTAGGAACAAAAAAGGCATCAATATGGCTAGAATGCAGTGAAAGGAAACGATTGAGATAAGGTTAAAGAGAAATGAAAAGAATTTACTCTTTTCATTTAACAGAAAATTTATAGAATTTTACTCTAAGTGAAATGGGAAGTTGCTCAAGAATAATATAATCTAAGAGCAAAACTTCTTCCTAAAACATGGACTGAAGACAGAAAGATAGGTGAGCAAATAAAGGCAACCATCAATCATTCTAACAAAGAGATAAGAGAGCAATTACAAGTAGCAAAAGATTACTTTAAGAAAGAGCTAGAGATCGTGAAAAAAACCAATCAGAAATACTTGAAATGAAGGAAACAATAAACCAAATAAAAAACTCAATAGAAAGCATCACCAGCAGACTAGACCACCTGAAAGACAGAACCTCAGATAATGAAGACAAAATATGCAATCTTGAAAATATACTTGACCATACAGTGAAGATGGTAAAATATCATAAACAGAAAATACAAGAAATATGGGACAGCACCAAAAGACCAAATCTAAGATTTATTGGGATAGAAGAAGGCACAGAATTTCAAACCAAAGGAATGCACAATCTCTTCA
>PVHX01032332.1:0-14027 GCA_004024805.1 Geosciurus inauris | reverse complement strand
TATAAAAAATATATATATATATATATATATATATATATATATATATATATACTGTTCATTGAAAATGCATATAAAGATGTTTAATATGAAGAATGTAATCTGCTTATAATTTTGTGCAAAGTTAGAAAAATTATGATTGGAACAATTTTTTTTCTATTTGCCTCAACAAATGTTTTCAGTGAATAGTGTGTACAGCTTCTGAAAATTTGTTTTTTTCTGTTATGTTTGATAACATGTATTAAAATGCAACTTTTGAGAAAAAATAAAATTTAAAAAAATAAAAAAAAAATAAAAAAAAGAAGAACAAACCAACACCAAAAGAAGTAGAAGACAGGAAATAATTAAAATCAGGGCTGAAATCAATGAAATTGAAACAAAAGAAACAATTCAAAAAATTGACAAAACAAAAAGCTGGTTCTTTGAAAAAACAAACAAAATTGACAAGCCCTTAGCCACCCTAACAAAAAGGAGAAACAAACCCAAATTACTAAAATTCATCATGAAAAAGGAAATATCATGACAGACACTATTGAAATACAGAGGATAATTAGAAACTATTTTGAAAATTTATACTACAGTAAAATAGAAAACCCTGAAGACACTGACAGATATCTAGAGGCAGATGACCTACCCAAACTGAACCAAGAGGTCATACACAACTTAAATAGATCAATTTCAAGCAAGGAAATAGAAGATGCCATCAAGAGCCTGCCAACCAAGAAAAGCCCAGGTCCAGAC
The DNA here is from genome assembly GCA_004024805.1 of Geosciurus inauris. NCBI lineage: Eukaryota > Metazoa > Chordata > Mammalia > Rodentia > Sciuridae > Geosciurus > Geosciurus inauris. Next base: position 13,289 of record PVHX01032332.1, on the reverse strand, counting down.
AGATTCTCAGCTGAGTTCTACAAGACCTTCAAAGAACAATTAATACCAATACTCCTCAAACTATTGCATGAAATAGAAAAGGAGGGAACCCTTCCAAACTCATTTTATGAGGCAAGTATCATCCTGATTCCAAAACCAGACAGACACATCAAAGAAAGAAAACTTCAGACCAATATCCCTGATGAACATAGATGCAAAAATTCTCAATAGAATTCTGGAAAATTGCATACAAAAACATATCAAAAAAAATAGTGCACCATGATCAAGTGGGGTTCGTTCCAGGGATGCAAGGTTGGTTCAACATACGGAAACCAATTAATGTAATCCATTACATCAATAGACTTAAAGATAAGAGTCATATGATTTTATCAATCGATGTAGAGAAAGCATTTGACAAAATACAGCACCCTTTTATGTTTAAAACACTAGAAAAACTAGGGATAGTAGGAACGTACCTTAACTTTGTAAAAGGTATCTATGCTAAACCCAAGGACAACATCATCCTAAATGGAGATAAATTGGAAGCATTCCCTCTAAAAATGGGAATAAGAAAGGGATGCCTTCTTTTACCACTGCTATTCAACATAGTCCTTGAAACACTAGCCAGAGCAATTAGACAGATGAAAAACTAAAGGGATATGAATAGGAAAAGAAGAACTGAAACTGTCATTATTTGCAGATGACATGGTTCTATACTTAGAGGATCCAAAAAATTCTACCAAAAAACTTCTAGAATTAATAAATGATTTCAGCAAAGTAGGAGGATATAAAATCAACACCCATAAATCAATTGCATTTCTATACATCCGTGATAAACCCTCTGAAAGAGAAATTACAAAAACTATCCCATTCACACTAGCCTCAAAAAAAATAAATAAATAAAATACTTGGGAATCAATTTAACAAAAGAGGTGAAAGACCTTTAAGATAAAAACTACAAGACACCGAAGAAAAAAATTGAAGAAGACCTTAGAAGATGGAAAAATCTCCCATGCTCCTGGATAGGCAGAATCAATATTGTCACAATGGCCATACTACCCAAAGTGCTATATAGATTCAATGTGATTCCAATTAAAATCCCAACATCATTCCTTATAGAAATAGAAAAGACATCCTGAAATTCATTTGGAAGAATAAGAGACCCAGAATAGCCAAAGCAATCCTTAGCAAGAAAAGTGAAGCAGGAGGCATCACAATACCAGACCTCAAATTATACTACAAAACTATAGTAACAAAAACGGCATGGTACTGGCACCAAAATAGACATGTAGACCAATGGTATAGAATAGAAGACACAGAGACAAACCCGCTTAAATACAATTATCTTATACTAGACAAAGAAGCCAAACATATACACTGGAAAAAGATAGCCTCTTTAACAAATGGTGCTGGGAAAACTGGAAATCCATATGCAGCAAAATAAAACTAAACCCCTATCTCTTACCATGCACAAAATTCAACTCAAAGTGGATCAAGGACCTGGGAATCAGACCAGAGACCCAATGCCTAATAGAAGAAAAAATAGGCCCAAATCTTCATCATGTCAGATTAGGAGCTTACTTCCTTAACAAGTCTCCTATAGCATAAGAAGTAAAATCAAGAACCAATAAATGGGATGGATTCAAACTAAAAAGCTTCTTCTTAGCAAAAGAAACAATCAATGAAGGGAACAGAGAGCTCACATTCTGGGAACAAATCTTTGCCACATGCACATCTGATAGAGCACTAATCTCCAGGATATATAAAGAACTCAAAAAAATTAACACCAAAAAACAAACAACCCAATCAATAAATGGGCCAAGGAGTTGAACAGAAACTTCACAGAAGAAGATATACAATTGATCAACAGACATATGAAAAAATGTTGAACATCTCTAGCAATTAGAGAAATGCAAATCAAAACAACCCTAAGATTTCATCTCATGCCAGTCAGAATGGCAATTATCAAGAATACAAACAACAATAAGTGTTGGCAAGGTTGTGGGGGAAAAGACACACTCATGCAGTGCTGGTGGAACTGCAAATTGGTACAACCAATCTGGAAAGTAGTATGGAGATTCCTTAGAAAACTCGGAATAGAACTACCACTTGACTCAGTTATCCCACTCCTTGATCTATACTCAGAAGACTTAAAAACAGCATACTACAGTGATGCAGCCACTTCAATGTTTACAGCAGCTCAATTCAAATAGCTAAACTGTGGAACCAACCTAGATGCCCTTCGACAGATGAATAGATAAAGAAACTGTGGTATATACACAATGGAATATTACTCAGCAATAAAAGAGAATAAAATTATGTCATTTACAGGTAAATGGATGGAGTTGGAGAATATCATGCTAATAAGTAAGCCAATCTCAGAAAACCAAAGGCCGAATGTTCTCTTTGATAAGTGGATGCTGATCTATAATGTGGTGGAGGACACAGGAAGAATGGAGGAACTTTGGTCACAGGGGCAGGAGGGGGGAGAGGGCAGGGGAACAGAAAAGATGGTGGAATATGATGGACATCATAGCCCTAGCTTTATGTATGACCACATATATGTTGTGATTCTACATCACATACAACCAGAGAAATGAAAAGTTGTGCTCCATCTGTGTACAATGAATCAAAATGCACTCTGTCATGTAAACCTAAATAGAATAAATAAATTTTAAAAATAAATAAAACTTGGAATAAAAATAAATTTAAAAATTAAAAAAAAATTGGAAAGAAGATGGCCAGCAACAAAAGTGGACAGAAACCATCTGTAGGAAAATCTGAAAAGAGGTCATACACCCAAAAAAGAAGAATTTAACCCACTAAGTCCAATAGTGCCTATTGTGGGACACATAGAAAAACTTAAATTGAGCAACAAATATCCTACTTATATGAACTTTTGAAGTAAACATCATGTTTTTAGAGTTACATTCTTTTGAGAAAAGTAATGATTGGAATGTTCAAAAATTTTTTTTTATCTTTGTGGTGCTGCATGTTAGGGAAGTGTTCTACCACTGAGTCACATCCACAACCCTGATATATATATACATACACACACACGCAAACACACACATATATATATAGGGTTTGGGATTGTAGTGCAGTGGTAGAGCGCTTGCCTCACATGTGTGAGTCACTGGATTCGATCTTCAGCACCACATAATAAATAAATAAATAAGTAAAATAAAGATATTGTGTCCATCTACAACTGAAAAATATTTAAAAAAACAACAACAAAGAAAAACAAGGAGTCATCCTATAAGGTATCCTCAGCAGGCTTTTATGGGGAAGACTCAGTAACCCTTGTACCACTCAGAGGAATCCCACTAGTCTTTAATGCAAAAACATGAGTGTAATCTTATACTAGACTACATCATAAACTGTAGAGCAGAGATTAGGCCCTGTTGTATCCCAAGAACTTTCAATTGTTACTGATAAAATGTAGTAAATAAATTATCTGGTAAGTAAATAAATTGAACCTATTCCACATATTTCTGGCCCACATTATGGAAGCTAAGAACTCTATTATATTGATGAACTTGCTGTTTCCACCAGGATAAAGATTTAAAATATTCACCTCAGAGAAGGGACAATTCTTTTTTTTTTTTTGTGGCGCTGGGGATTGAACTCAGGGGCACTCAACCACTGAGCCACATCCCCAGCCCTATTGTGTGTTTTATGTAGAGACAGGATCTCACTGAGTTGCTTAGCGCCTCTCCGTTGCTGAGGCTGGTTTTGAACTCACGATTCTCCTGTCTCAGCCTCCCTAAGTGCTGGGATTACAGGCTTGAGCCACCGCGCCCATCTAAGAAGGGACAATTCTTTATAAAAGAATTCTAATTTATAATTTTAGAAGGAATGAGAGAAATATAACACCCCTGTAGTAATTACTTCAAATAAGATCCACTCTGCTAAAATTAGTGGACAAAAGTTTAAAGAGAAAATACTTACATAACCTCAAATTATCTTCATTTCAAATCATTCAGAATGGCAGTCATCAAGAAAACAAATAATAACTGCTGGAGAGGATATGGAGAAAAAGGAACACTTTTACACTGTTGATGGGAATGTAAATTAGTACAACCACCATGGAAATCAATATGGAGTTTCCTCAGAAGACTAGGCATGGGGGTTGGGGTCGTGGCTCAGTAGTAGTGTGCTTGCCTAGCTTGTGTGAGGCCCTAGGTTCGATCTTCAGCACCAAATAAAAAGATAAATAATAAGGTATCCATCTACAACTACATAAAAAAAAAAAAAAGACTAGGCATGGAAATCGCCTGGGCACAGTGGCACACACCTATAATCCCAGCAGCTCCAGAGGCTGAGGCAGGAGGTTTGCAAGTTCAAAGACAGCCTCAGCAACAGTGAGGTACTAAGCAACTCAGTGATACCCTGTATCTAAATAAAATACAAAACAGGGCTGGGGATGTGGCTCAGTGGTTGAGTGTACCTGAGTTCAATTCCCGGTACCCCCCCCCCAAAAAAAAACACAAAGAATTACTATATGATCCAGCTATATCACTCCTCAGTATTTATCCTACAGAATTAAAGTCAACATACACTAGTGATACATGCATACCCATGTTTATAGCAGCACAATTTACAATAGCCAAACTATGAAACCAGTCTAGGTGCCCATCAATGGACAAATAGGTAAAGAAAATGTGGTATATATACATAATGGAGTTTTATTCAACCATAAAGAAAAATGAAATTACATAATTTGCAGGAAAATTAATGGAACTAGAGACCATTATGTTGTTAAGCGAAATAAGTCAAATTCAGAAGGTCATGGGTCATGTTTTCTCTCATGTGTGGAAGCCAGAGAGGAAAAATGAAAAGAAATACGGGGGTAGATCTCATGAAAATCAAAGGGAGATCAGTAGAGGAAAGGGACTAAGGGGAGGGAGACGTGGAAGAAGTGGGGAAAATACTGGGGAATGATATTGGCTAAATTATATTGTTCTATTGTGTGCATGTATGAATATTTAACAAAAAAATCCCACCATTATGTACAACTATAATGCACCAATTAAAAAGCATGGGAAAAATATAGTTAACTTCACAGTGGACAAATCCAGCAGAATTTTAGACTTCTCTAAGTCTAAAATTATTTCTAAATAAAAAATTCAAATTTAACATCACAGGTAATGAGCTTTATCACTGACACATAACCCCTGTAAGATGGGCTGAAGAAGGGCACTTCAAGCTGGGCATTGTGGTGCACGCTTGTAATCCCAGCACTTTGGGAGGCTGACACAGGAGAATCACGAGTTCAAAGCCAGCCTCAGCAACAGCGAGGCACTAAGCAACTCAGTGAGACCCTGTCTCTACATAAAACCCAAAACAGGGCTGGGGATGTGACTTAGGGGTGGAGTAACCCTGAGTTCAATCCCCAGCACCAAAAAAAAAAAAAAAAAAAAAAAAAAAGGACACTTTACCTAGGTGGTAGTTCTAAAGACTCATAACCTCAGTATAATTATGGAAAACATCAGATTCACTCAAATTGAGGGATGTTCTACAAAATACACAGGCCCAAACTCTTCAATATATCAAAGTCATGAAAAACAAGGAAAGACTAAGGCAACTGTCACAACCAGAGGAATCTAAGGAGACATAGCAACAAAATACAATGTCTTATCCTGGATGGAACCCTAGAACAGAAAAAGGACATTTGTGGGAAGCAGGTGAAGTCCTAATAAAATCTGTAGTTTTGTTACTAATACACCAGTATCATTCTTAGTTTTTGTTTTTGTTTGTTTGTTTTTGTAACTGGGGATTGAACTCAGAGGTACTCGACCACTGAGCCACATCCCCAGCCCTATTCTATGTTTTATGTAGAGACAGGGTCTCACTGAGTTACTTAGTTCCTCGCCATTGAACTTGCGATTCTCCTGTCTCAGCCTCCCAAAGTGCAGGGATTATAGGTGTGCGTCACTGCGCCGGGCTTCGTTCTTAGTTTTGATCATTATATCATGGTTATATAAGATATTAACATTAGAGAAAGCTGGAGAAGAGACACATGGGAACTGTCTTTGCAACTCTTCTCTAAGTCTAAAATTATTTCTAAATAAAAAGCTTAAGGGCTGGAGTTGTGGCTCAGTGGTAGAGTGCTTGCCTGGCATAAGTGAGGCTCTGGGTTCAAACCTTAACACCACATGTAAGTAAATAAATAAAATAAAAGATCCATTAACAATTAAAAAATATTTTTTTAAAATAGTCTAAGCCACATCAATTTTATAGCAGCTCAATTCACAATAGCTAAGCTATGGAACCAGCCCAGGTGCCCTTCAACAGACGAATGGATAAAGAAAATGTGGTATATATACATAGTAGAATATTACTCAGCCTTACAGAAGAATAAAATTATGGCAATTGCAGGTAAATGGATGAAAGTGGAGAATATCATGCTAAGCAAAATAAGCCAAATGCAAAAAAGCAAAGGCCGAATGTTTTCTCTGATGAATTCTCTATGAATGCTAATTCATAATGGGGGGAGGGTGGGTGGAAGAATGAAGGAACTTTGGAATATGCAGAGGGGAGGGGAGGGACTATGGGGATGGGAAGGACAGTAGAATGAGACAGACATTATTACCCTATATACATGTATGATTACACTACTGGTGTGACTCTGCACCATGTACAGCCAGAGGAAGAAGTTGTGCTCCATTTGTGTACAATGTGTCAAAATGCACTCTATTGTCATATATAACTAATTAGAACAAATTAAAAAGTTAAAAAATGAGATAATACAAGGTTTTAAATTTTTAAACATCCTATATATAAATACTTTAAAACTGTATTAAATATAAGAATACAATGACAACATATAGACAAATTACAACAAAGCAAAATTGATACAGATTCATAACCAATAATCTATGTTGAACATAAAAAATAAAAAGAAAACTATGGTAACAGAGTAGCTAGAATCTGGCTGTTATCTTTTCTTCATACAATATTTTTATTTATTTTATACTACAATAAAACAAAGATTAATTTTTCTGCTGCCAAGTGGGAACACATTGCTTATGTTCCATTATGGCAACTGAAAATATAATACTTAGAAATCAAAAGGCTAAAATTATGTTCTAGGCTAAAGATGTAGCTCAGTAGTAGAGTGCTTGCCTACAGTGCAAGGCCCTGGATTTGATCCCTGGCACTGCAAAAATAAATGTGTAAAATTTTAACATTTAGTTACATCACAACAATATCTAAATCCTTCCAATATATTTCAAAGGAAACTTCAGAGTCTTGGCATAGAGCTTGAATATCTTGACTTAAGAACACTGATAAAAGCTACAGAAAGGATATCTAGTCAGGGCATGAAAAGAAAACTAGAGGAGTAATGGGTGTATTCCCAGTGGGACTTGATTTTTACACTTGAGGATATTTCCATTTAATCAGGAAAAAAGATTGTTTTTGTTATTCAGCAACTATTATTAGATAGCTCTGGGCTACTGGGAGTATGATTGAAAAACCTCGGAGGAGAGCTGGGGATATAGCTCACTAAAAGAACAACAAGCAGGGGCTGGGGTTATGGTGCAATGGTAGCGTGCTCACCTAGCATGTGAGAGGCACTGGGTTCGATCCTCAGCACCACATAAAAATAAAATAAAGCTATTGTGTCCACCTACAACTAAGAAATAAATATTAAAAAAGAAGAACAACAAGCAAACAAACATAGAAGGAAATAAACTCATGGAATGTCTTCATGGAAATCTTAATTTGTTATTTAGTAATATTTTTTGTTCTGGGGATCGAACCCAGGGCCCTCTTGCATTTGCCAGGTAAGTGCTCTACCACGGTACTACACCCCCATCCCTTTTTTAAATTTGGAGACAGTGTCTCCCTAAACATAGGCTGTCCTGGATCTTGTGATCCTTCCGCTTCAACTTCCAGGTAGCTGAGAGTACAGGTTACTTGGTAATTTTAAGAACTAGTTAGGATGGGCAGAGATTTAGGTCTTGTTTGTTCACTGATGTATCCCAAGTGCCTCCAGCAGTATCTAGAACATAGGAACTCAACAAATATTTGTTAAATAAACTTCTATTATGGTAGAATTAAAGCCAGACCATTTTCAATGAGGAAAGAGTTAAATAATTAGAGGCAACATAGCATACACAGACCATTCAAGATCAGCTATAAAAACTCAGAAGGGAATCATTTGACAAAGCCCATTAAATACCCATAAAGTGGTACTTTGATATTTTAGTGTGTGTGTGTGTGTGCTGGAGAGAATCTAACCCAGGGTCTCACCCATACTGGGAAGTGGTCTACCACTGGATCATATCTCTACTTTTGGAATCTTTAATGTGCATATCTATCACCCAACTCAATAAATATGGGGCATGGGACCTGAAATTCTACACTTTTAACAAGTTACCTGGTGAAGTCAATTCTGATTATCCAGCTATATTGAGCAAAGCTCCTCACAGAACATTTACTTTGTGGGTAGCATATGAAAGATTAGATAATACTTCTTTACTGTTATTGTATTTATTGTTTTCTGATTGCCAAGTTCCATGGATGCATCAGTTCAGATCTTTCTGGACCATTACTTCTCTCTTAAAGTTTTATCTTGGCCCTAAAGATATTGCTCTGAAATGATTGTCCTGTCTTTGTAGCTATTCTGTTTCCAGCTTCTTTGTTAGATCTGCTTCCTTCTTCTATCACTTAAATATTCCTATTTCCCAGGTTTCTGTTTTGTTTCCAGCCCTCTTCTATTAATATTGAATATAAATCCTTTGTTATCCCTAATTCTATGTATATAATTGCGCCTAAAAATGGTATGTTAATTATTCTTCCCAAATACATGCCATATTTTAATACAATGTTACATATTTTGTAACATTTTAATACAATGTTATATATTTTGTTCCTCATTTTATGAAAAACTAAAATGTCATTTCTTGAAATTCAATGTTGCTCTTAATTTTAGATAACCTTTACATACTTAATTTTATTTTATTTTAAAATATTTTTTAGTTATACATGGACATAGTTTCTTTTTTTTTTTTTTTTAAATATTTTGTTTAGTTGTAGATGAACACAATATCTTTATTTATTTTATGTGGTGCTGAGGATCGAACCCAGTGCCTCACACATGTGAGGCAAGTGCTGACACTGAGCCACAACCTCAGCCCTACATACTTCATTTTAAATTGAGATAATTAACATAAAATGTACTACTTTAAAGTATATAATTCCATGTTTTTAAAAATATGTTGTACAACTACCACCACTATATAATTCCAGAACATTTTCATTTCCCCAAAAAGAAACACTATACCGATTAGCAGTCAGTCCCATTTCCTCCCTCCCCAAACCCCTGGGCAACCACTAATCTGCTTTCTGTCTTCTTGGATTTACCTATTCTGGAAATTTCCATTCATTTCACTTTCCTTATCTTGGCCTTTCTGCCAGACATACTCTTTTTTTTTTTTTTTAAATATTTTTTTAGTTGTTGATGGATCTTTATTTTATTCATTTAGTATCTATATGTGGTGCTGAGGATCGAACCCAGTGCCTCACGCATGCTAGGCAAGCGCTCTACCGCTGAGCTACAGCCCCAGCCCCAGACATACTCTTAAGTAATAACGACCATGGAGGACTTTATAGTTGCCTCCTACCATCCATTCATTTTCCCCATTGCAGTTGCAGCCCTTAATTAAGGTTGTGACTAGCCTTACCTCCAGTTACAGGAGAAAACCTTTGTCATCCTATCCACTTTACCTCTATGATTGGTTTAGGAGTAAGCGTATGACCTAACTTCTTGATGTAATCAGTGATGTTCAGGATGTGGATGTGTGTGTTACCCAAATCTTAAGTGTACAGCTTATTGAACTTTTACATCTGTATTTACATGTGTAACCACTATACAGATCAAGTTATAGAATATCACAACACTCCAGGTTCCTCATGCTTCCTCCCAGAATGGCTTCACTCCAAGAATGACCACTATTCTAACCAAAAATCAATTTCAATTTGTTCAATGACTGAGAAAGGACTCATGGTCTCTCCTCCCCTTGTTGTGAGTAAATAGCCATATAGGTCTAGGAGTTTCAGAAAATTATCTAGCTACCTGAGTGAAGCCAGCCTAAAGAGCATGGACATGTGGACACAAGAGGACTGCAGAGCAATGAGCCACAGTTGTGACAACAGTAAATCTTTATATGAAAAGCCAATAGAGTAAGCTATTTTAATGTGTAAATGGCTTAAATTCAATCTTTCTTAACTCAGAATTTTGTGTGTGTGGTGCTGGGGATTGAACCTAGGGCCTTGTGCATGTGAGGCAAGCACTCTACCAACTGAGCTATATCCCCAGCCCCAGAATTTTTAACCTGCTTTAGACTCTTAGCTCTGCCTCTAACTTGGTATATGACCTTGGGCAACTTAACTTTTTTTGGCAGTACTGGGGATTGAACCTAGATGTGCTTTACCTCTGGGTTCTGACATAGCCTTTTTTGTTTTATTTTGAGACAAGGTCTTACTAATTGTCTGGCCTTGAACTTGGGGATCCTCTTGCCTTAGCCTCCCAAGTTGCTGGTATTATGGGCATATACCACTGTGCTCAGCCTTACTTAAGTTTTTTAAGTCTCAATCTTATGATCTCCAAAAAATAAGAGAATAGTATCTTCCATATGTGGTCATCTTATGGAAAAGATATATACTATATATATATATATACTAGTTTTTACTCTAAATTAAGCCATATGAATCTGCAATCTTTGTCATAGACAAGTTAATCAAGATTAAAGAAGCCAACTTCTTGATTTTGTTGTATATATATACTTCATATACAGAGTATTATTTATAGCATATATTCATAATACCATATATTATGAATACTATATATTTTTTATTAAAAAAATTTTTAGTTGTTAATGGACCTTTATTATATTCATTTATTTATATGCGGTGCTGAGAATCGAACCCAGTAACTCACACATGCAAGGCAAGTGCTCTACCACTGAGCCACGACCCCAGCCTAATAGTATATATATTCATAATACTATATCTTCATCCATGTCAAACACTCAAGTGATAGAGTTTTTTAAAAATATTTTTAGTTGTATATGGACACAATATCTTTATTTATTTTTATGTGGTGCTGAGGATTGAACCCAGTACCTCACACATGTGAGGCAAACGCTCTACCACTGAGCTACAATCCCAGCCCCTAGAATTTGTAATAATAAGCATTTCTACTGAGTTGAGTCATCCAATAATGAAATGGGATCTCTTCTAGGTAGTAAGTCACCAATAACTAAAAATATTAACCAATGGCTAGATAATCACCTTTTCAATGAGGTTTTAAAAGGCATTCCTGCAGGGCTGGGGTTATGGCGCAGTGGTAGCGTGCTCACCTAGCACGCGTGAGGCACTGGGTTCGATCCTCAGCACCACATAAAAATAAAATAAAGATATTCTTTAAAAAAAATAAAAGGCATTCCTGCGGCATACCACTTCAGTGGTAGAGCATTTGCCTAGCACACAGGAGGCCCATCCATAGCACCATACATACACACAAAGGTTTTCCTGCTTTGATGTAAGATAGATTAATTCTGAGGTCCTTCATAACACTAAAAATCTGTGTAACACATTGATTTGAACACTACTCTGAGCAATGGTAAAGAATTGGAATAAATAACTATCTTTTAGCCCAGAAATGGGTTTAAAATGATGTCTGATTGAAATTAATGGTGCATGGGAGCATTCTGAACCATCTTTGGTCCAGACTACTGCCTGATTCTAGAACCAAAATAAAACCAATTAAGATCAGAAAGAAAAAAAATAGCATTAATGGTACATAAGAGGAGCAATGTCAATAGAGTATTCAATGGAAACAATACTTCTTGATTTTGTTGTACTAACAGCAGCTCTGAGAATCTCTTTCCAGAGTCCTCTACATACTGCATCAGGGAAAGCAGAGGTGGCACAAGCAGGGTAAGGGCTTAAATGATAAAGGGAAAAAAAAAAAAGCTCTCAGGAGTTGTGGAGAGACTGGAATGGCAAGGAGCACAGGCATCTGAACTTTTTTTTTGCCTGATCTTATGCTCTTAGTATCCCTAGGTCTCAGAAACATAATTAACTCAATAGCAGTATTTACTAGACATTTATATTTTTAATTCTCTACTTCCGAATATTCTCTTCATTATCTTCTGCTGGGCTCAAAGATTTTGAAGCCATCCATTGAAGGCTTTACTTGTCTTCAAAGCTCATCAGTGCCTGCACTGTAAAGAAACAAACTGTGAGGCTGGAGAGCTAAGAATATTTGGAACACGTAAGTGTTTAGTGAAGACCTTGCTTTTTTGGGTTCTAGATTCCCACACAAATTGACTAGTTTTTACTCTAAATTAAGCCATATGAATCTGCAATCTTTATCATAGACAAGTTAATCAAGATTAAAGAAGCCAACTTCTACCTTCTCTTCCCTTCCACCCTATTCTCCCCAGAGAACAAGTGGGAAGGGAGGACTAAGAACGACTGGAAACAGCAGGATGAAGTCAGGCAAATTTTAATGTGGGCAAAGCTTGTCTAAGACACCCTACCCAAAATTCTATGCCCCAATGTTACAAATTTCTATTATTGCCCTCTTGTGCCCACCACATATACTTATGCACACAGAGTCCTTCTTAATTTAATTCACATTAGATTGTTTTCAACAAGGTATGAGGAAGAAAACTCATATGACACTATCCATATTAAATTGTTAAAAAAAAAAAACCCTAAACCTTCCAGTTGTTCGTTCTTTCTTTCTTTCTTGCTTTTTTTACTGTTAGAAGGAAATTTTATTAATACAAATTAATCTCCAAGTCATGAAATTTAGGGAAAATAATTTCCAGCAGTTAATTCTTTGCTTATATCAAACTCTACTATTTTTGGGGGGGGTACTGGAGATTGAACTTGGGGGCACTTGACCACTAAGCCACATCCCAGCCCTATTTTGTGTTTTATGTAGAGACAGGGTCTCACTGAGTTGCTTAGCACCTCGCTGTTGCTGAGGCTGGCTTTGAACTCATGATTCTCCTGTCTCAGCCTCCCTAAATACTGGGATTACAGGCTTGCGCCACGGTGCCCGGCTCAAAGTCTACTATTTAAATAATATACTTTTGTATGCCTAGATTGACACTAGAAGGGGCTAAGTCTATAATTCATATGTAGTGGCACCCCCTCCTCCACAGAAAATCCTGTTTTTTTGTTTTTTTGGGTTTGTTTTTTTTTTGTTTTTGGTACCGGGGATCGAACTCAGGGACACTCAACCACTGAGCCACATCCCCAGCCCTATTTTGTGTTTTATGTAGAGA